>JAGVVM010020174.1:0-11346 GCA_019149425.1 Psidium friedrichsthalianum
TTTATTGAATTTCCTTCCAATTCGACTTTCCATTGACATTTCATCTCGCCTTACCAAACGCAACATAATTTGGTGAATGAATAAGTAGGGGCCGGTCAAGATCGATAGTCCTCTCGAAATTGTGCTTATACAAAATTTTAAACAAAAGCCCTCGATTACACGTTTCTTTCCAACTATATCGACAGTTTGACCAATGAATAGAGAGACTCCCCTAGGGGACGACACGTTACCTACCGCCTCGCTATCGTCTCTCTAATTTTTCACCATGTGAATCGTTTGATTAACTGTCTTGATAAGCTAATTACTAAACCAAATTACCTATGTTTAAACAAATTTCGCAGGAATTATGATATTAAAGACAATAATTGCTGTATCTACCACGAGATATTCATTAGTGTCGTCTCGACTCTCAACCAAACATAGTTAATAGCATGCAACTTCACGGAAGTTTCAAAACCTTATTTTTTTTTGTAGTGGAAGTTTCAAGATTCAATTTAGCGTCTCTCTCTCTGTGTTTAGAATCAAATTCTGCCCTTGAAAAATCTTTCACGCATCCCTCCCAACAACAGATGGTACGTAGGCAAAAATATTTTCTCGGAAAAATAGGACTCTCCGTCCATCAAACTTCAAATCCATCGGTTTATTTTTTCAACAAGAATCATGGCAAGCGGGAAGACCATTATGATCATCAACAGTTCCCAACACGAAGACATAATAACGCGAAAGATCTGCCAAAGCAAAACGAAAAATAGAATAGAATAAGGAAGAAATCGATGGGGGAAAATCCCCCCAAAATTATCTGCCTTGTCATGCACATAAATAGCAAATAAAAACAAAAGGGTGCAATCGATGTGAAGGAGGAGGAAGAGTGTGATGATGGTTCGAACCAATCCAAACCATCATTGCGAATCTTATGACGGCCCTAGCCCACCATCATTTTCCCCTTCTTTTCTTCTTCTTTGTTCATCATCAAAACCAAATGAAAATCCCCATAATTCTCAGTTTATCCTCCCAAAAATACCCTTCCTATAAGTATAATTATCTCTATACGTATCCAGTACGTACTCTACTCATATTATAATTATACAGAGCGAAAACTAATGGATCCTTAGTTATCTAATCAAAATTTGAATTCCGGATTTACGCATATTTGCTAATACAAAATCTTTTTCTTTTGATGGGTGAGGGCAATTGTCAACATTGATGATTTAACTTTATTCATGATAGATTATAGTAATCATAATACATGGAAAAATATATCTGTACAAAGTTTGTGTTTATATATACACAAGGAAAAATATATACACACACATTCCTAAATTGTAATTAGTGGTGTTATAGATGTGGTCAACGTCAATATTACTAAAAAGAAACAAAAAAAAAACGTATTTTTCATAAATTTGATTGTTTATTTTTATTATAATTATGTTCGGTAGTGTGTTTGGGGGTGGGTTTGAAAGTTCCACCGCCATCATAACTCACATGACACCATATCTTATTCCTCATCATCGTTCCAAACCCGCCATTAAATCCTCTCCTCTAGCCGGCCGCCTTCCATGCTTACAAATCCATGATTGTCCTGTCAGAGAACAGAACACCTCAGAGAGAGAGAGAGGGAGAGGGAGGAAGAAGAAGAAGAAGAGGAAGAAGACATAAAGAGAGAGAGAGAAAAGAGAGAGGGGCATGTTCATGGTTCATGAGTTCATGCTTCTTTTCCCTCTGCATAATGGCACGGCAGCTTTTCAAACTCTATATATACGTTTGCAGCCTCCTCCTTCCATTTTGTCCCTCATCAGCCAAAAACTCCAAGTCCTTGCTTTACCCACTGGAGCTGCTGATTCTTACAAATCCTCCTCTCCGTCTCTCTCTCTAACCACCTCAAGAAAAGGTGACGATCTTTCTCGGAAACATAAAGAGACGAAACCCCACCCCGTCTCTCTCTCTCTCTCTCTCTGATCGGACTTCAGTTTTTCCTCTGTTTCTTGTTTTTCCTTTTCCGCAAAGAAATGTTTAGTATCGCCATTCATGGGTGACGTGCCCTGCACATAGCAGGAACGTTTGGGTTTTTCAGTGAAGGGGTGTCTCGTGAATCGTTCTTGCTTTCCTCTGTGCTGGGGAAAAAAGGAACAGTCTTTCTGATGAAACAGCTCTTCGGTTCCATAACACAAACATGACATGTGGATAGCATCTTGAAAATCAGTTTTCTCCATCTGGGCGCGCTTGCTGTTTGTTTATTTTCCGTGATAACGAAGTTGGAGTACATATTTTTTTCATTTGTTCTCATGTAAACCCGAGTCCCCTGCTTTACAGAATCAGTTTAAATAGTCAGCGATGTATTCACAGTCGAAGTAGAAGTGTGAATTTTAAAGTTATGGCATTTATCATGTTGCATGTAAGATAATGAAGGCATTTTTCTTCAGAGCAGAGCTAAATACTGTGGGGTTTTTCGTTACTGCCATCTAGCTTGAAGATTGCTCTGTTTTGATCGCAGAGCCGAGAATGGAGAGACTGAACTCAGAGCTGTACTTGCAAAACTGCTACATCATGAAGGAGAACGAGAGGCTGAGGAGGAAAGCCGAGCTGCTCAACCAGGAGAATCAAGCTCTCCTCTCCGAGCTGAAGCAGAAGCTCTCCAAATCCTCTAAATCAAGCAATGACTCGAATGGTGGCGATGACACAACCATTCCAGACCTCAACCTCTGCTCATCTTCCTCAACAAATCCTACCAAGACCAGCAAACCCTGATCCCATCCGTCACCATCATGATCAAGAAGAGCCGCTAAGCAAAGAAAAAAAGAGGAGCTTGATGATAACCCTAGTTAGAGAGACTGAATTGTCACCCTCCCTTCTCTTTTTTGGAGTAATATTTTGCCCAGCAACAGTGCTAGTTGTAGTTTCAGTTAAGTAGGGGCTGTAGCAGCAGGACCAGGAGAAGCAGTATCTTCTTATGTAGCTGTAGATTTTTCTAGTATTCAGTCCTTGTCTTCCATGTCTGTCTCAGCATCTGTCTCTCTTCATCTTTCTTTTTGGTTTTTTTGGGTGGGGGTTTAATAGATAAGAATATTTTGCCAGACCATGGTTTATAGTGAAATATGTGGAAATTTTAGTTATCAATGGGATCTCTCTCTCTCTCTCTCTCTCTCTCTCTCTCAATTTGAAGTGAATTATTATTCCATTGAATATCTGAAGATCAAGCATCGCATGGACCACAGCTCAAACAGATATGAGATCAAGCTTCTGAAAGCACTGTCTTCTATGGTTTCCAGATGATATTCACAGAAGATCTCCCAACCCGTTCGAAGAAACATCTTGTCCTTTAAATTACCGATAGCACAAATAAATCTTCCAGAAAATTAGAGCTAACTAGATAGAAAGGCGAAAACTTCTGGTGGGGGCAAATTAGTTTAAGTTGAGAAGAATAAATTTCTTATGTTGCTCGAAATAAATGCCTTTAAATATATATATATATGTATATATATTTCTTTTCAGGATAAGAAAGGAGGCTTTTCACGGAGATTCTGTGGGTGTCTGTGGAGGAGGATCTAATGGGAGAGGTCGGGTAACGTCATCAGAAGATTTGCAAGCTGAAAGTCAAACGAGGGATCTATCAGTTAGGGATAAAAAAAAAAAAAGAGAAGAGAAAAATAGTGCAAATATATATAGAAGAAGAAGAAGAAATAATAATGCATAGGAAAAATATGCTATAATTAATCCAACCAAAAAAAAAAAAAAGAAAAAACGACCACGTTAACATGACATCAACCCCTCAATCGGACACGACAACTTCACGCGTCACGAGTCATATGCCCTTTGACCATCCCTCCACGCACCCTCCAAAACAGCTAATCACTGTCGGACAAATAGGCCTTTCAGGTTCCATTTTTCTCTTTCTTAATCGTTCGAAGCAAGTAGTTTTGCCGCTGCTACTATCCAAGGATTTAAAATCTTTTTTTTTTTAAGTGAGCACTTCAATTTGTAAAAGGTTGCTCAATGCTAAATACATGGGCAAAGCAAATGTGAGTTGGCTCGGCTGGTATATGTTCCTACTCTCTGCACACCATGTTTAGATTTAAATTTCGTTGCCAGCAATCTTCTTTGCTAGGCGATCTATAAATCGGCCGTCGCCGTCGCCGCCCCCACTGCGTTTACCTATTACTACTGCCGCCACAATCAACCCCTATAATCAGCCACCATTCCACCATCGCATCACCACCATAGATAATTTTTACCTATAGATCTGATCCCCACTGCCAACCTCTTAGGTGATCATCACCGTAAAAACTTGTAGGACTACTATCAAATTCTAAAAGTTTAAATTGTTAGATTAATATGTAATTTAATATTTGAAACTCTAACTTTTTCATGCACGTGTAGATTGGACTTTGAGCCTAAGACTGACAATAGAGTATACAATTAGGAGGGCAAATACTGGGCTTGCTACCATATAAAATTTTGTGAAACTACTGCTGGCTATTTTGAAATTTAAGTTATTGGATGACTTACGTGATTCAACATTTAAATATACTAACGACAACCGTCAACGCCCGCTCTTGCTCTATACTATCTCTATAGTTGGCCGAGTCAAAGAACCCCAATCTGAGACCTGTTACCTTTGTCGAGGTCAAAAGTCCTCAAACTCGAGGATAATAAATCTCAAATTTGGGGTCTCGTGACCTCGGACAGACGTTTGTTTTAGGATCACGGTTCCAGATCAGTGGTCATACCTTGGACTTGAGATGGCGACCCACTTTCGGAGGTCGAGAGTAGAGAGGGATGGTCGGAAGCTTGTGCACGGTCGACGACAACAACAACAACCGGGTGGATGTTAATAGTGACACTCAGTGCGGCATGTGGCGATCATGGCCTTGTTGCATTGGCAAGCGATGGCGACAGCAACATACCCCTGTGGACAGGGAAGAAGAAGAAGAATAATAACAACAATGAAAAACAAATTGAATAATACGAATATCCCAAGATTTAAAATATTTTTCGATTCATTTCAACTTGAGTTGTTGCTTCTATTATGTAATGGGACAATTTTTTCTTTTCCCTGAGAAAGCGACCACATTAGCCGAAATGCGTGACATGGCACTCCATCCAACCGAAGCATCACGTAAAGCAGATTACTTACGGTACATAATTTGAACAAAAACAAAGTTTAGGCACTTGATCGGAAGAAGAATAAAACTTCAGACACTTACGATGTCGTTACCCAAAAAACATATGTAATCGGCAAGCGATCGTTCCTAATGGTACAAGAGTTTACTTTTTTTTCTCTAGTATGGCTGGGAGCACCGGGAATAAAATCCTGACCGCACCAAATAAATAAAGCACGCCCTTAAAGGCAATATAAACGATTGATTTTAGGGAATATTATTCAAATTATTAATTTTTTGCGAAAGAAAGGTGACCTGAAAGAGCATACGGATTATTGATTGAAGATTTTTTTTTTTAGTAGCTTGAAGATGGTATTTATCAACTTAAATAGGCCGTGGGTCTCTAACATGGGGAAGCTTAATACTTGGATATGGGTTGGCAAAAGTGATGGGGGCCCATTACTTATTCAAGCCCGGTATCTCACAGGCTTGAACTGGCCCATCACTTTAAACCGGGTCCTAATCTTGATCCAAATACTTTAGCTCGGCTTTCAATTCTTGCACATACTTTTTTTCGCCTTACAAAAAAAAAGAAAAACAATTTTCGGTCGGTACCCAAATCTATCCTTTAAATTTCCATCTAATGGTATCATTGACGAACCGAGGTATCCTTTAATGTGTACATCTCTCTCTCTGCCCCTCACGTGTCATTCCACGTCGTCTTTCTTTATTTTCTCCGATTTTTCTTTCCCTTTTGTTCTTTTCGTCCTATTCATTGCGGCGGCTCTCATGGAGGGAGGGAGAGAAAGATAGATGTACATGTGAAATCACATGCCAGATCATTAACGGCATTATTGGACGGAAACTTGACGGAAGCCAGATCTGGATATCAATTGAGAATAGGTTCTTTTTTTATGAAGAGAAGAAAATTCAGTCTTAATTAATATCCGACCTGAACTTAGTACTTCTTTTAGAAAATTCAGCCGTGACAAGCTGTAAAATTCACCCATAACGCCTCAACTTCCGTTGATCCAATAATTCATAGAGTGCAACGATGAAAAGATGATCAGCTTAAATAAACAAAGATTACAACTTCAATGCAAATTCAAGGCCAAAGAAGCATTACAGGACACCCGACGTGTTGCGAACCGATCGATGATTGAAGACTCCAATCATGTTGCCAAGAAAAATAATTTTGCAAAGCTTTATTAGGACGTTGCCCCCTCAAATTGCTTCCTTCTTGACTTGATCTTCCTATTTTCTGCCAGCACAGGACGTGCATGTGCCCCGCCAGATGAATCCAACTGATTGAGAAGCATTCTGCAATTCAACTAAGGGAAAATTAACCTATTGCAATTTTATCAATTCGATTTTAAATCTTTAATTGTGCCAATTGAGTCTTAAATATTTTCATACAATTGAGTCAATCAGTTAATTTTAGCTGAAAATTGCTAACGTAGATACCGATCGTTCTACATGGAACAATTGACGCCGATGTGGACTTATTTAATAATATTTTATTTTTTTTCAAATTTTTTATTTATTGTTTTATTTTATTGCAAAGGTAATATATCTAAAAAGACGTAGGATTTATGGTTACACAAACCGTTAACGGTTATTCTAAATCTGAACCAAGATGAGTTGTTATAAAGGATTTGTTGAAAACATTGAACTTATAATGTGGTAAAGTAGCTCCCAGATGGGAAACTATAAGGGGTGATAGGTTCCATAGTGGGTAGGTTCCACATCTGTAACATGCAACCTATCCTGTTATAAACCGATTCTCAGCTTTTGATACTTAGAAACTACCTTATTTTTTTTTTTGGAACGGGTTCTAAAATCTACCATGTTTTTCTTGTTCGGTTCTAGAGTCTACTTGAGGACTTATTTTTTTAATTTCCTTTTTATTTCAATTTTATAGTAAAATTATACGAGCAACAAAACGGTTCAAAGTAAAAGATGCACACATAAATCCTTATTTGCCAAACTTATAGTCATGGTTATAAACGATAAAAAGTTCAAGCACGTAACATAAATAACAAAATTATAAAACTCTTTTCTCCATTCATGCATAAATATATTGTTCCAAAGAATAGAGAGAGGGGCAATAAAGAATAGAAACAAATGAGGTGAGGCTGAGTTATACTCAACTTACAAAATTAGGATTTTTTTTATTACAGCAAAAAAAAACGGTTCTTGGATGGGTCTTCACTTGGAACAGGGAACTTGATCGGTTTTTTGAGCAGTCTAGTTGCACACCCCTAGAAGCTACTCCTTCGATGGTTGTAGAAATTTAAGAAATTTATAATTTGCCTTATTGGAAACAATTTCAATTAATTATATTAATAAGAAACATGAGTTTTTAGCTTTTCAATATAAAATAAAGCATTTAGATTTTGGATTTCATGTTGCTATATTACTTTCTTTTATTGCTAGTTCGATTGTGAAGTTCTTTCTTTCTTTTTATATTTTTAGAATTCGAGTATGCGACTTATTTAAATTGATCCTATTAATAGAATAGAAAATGGATTTGTCATTTTGATGTAAATGGTTTTAACTCGTCATCTATCCATTTGAGTAACTTGCGCACAAAATATGTTTCAAAGGATTAAGAAATAAATGTACTAGAATTCCAATTTTTTTTTTTGCGAAAATGTAATTAAGTCCTAAAATATTCAAGAGTGTAACCAAATCCTAAAACTTATCAATTTGGTACAATCAAGTTATTCTATTAATTTTTGTCAAATTTGAATAACGGAAAATGATAACATGTCTTTTTCTATTATTTTCTTAAGACATGCGGCGCCTATGCAGTACCCACCAAGCACCCCATCCGAAGAGAATTTGAAAATTTTTAAAAGGAAAAGATTAAAAAAACATAATTCTTTTAAATTTAATGAAAAAGAGGGTAGAGGAAAAAAGATAAGACTAAAAAAAAATTCAATAAAGCAAAAATTAGAATTTCTTAACTATTTTAAGAATGTAATTTTAAACCATTTAATCGATTGAAGCACACTGGACATAAGGTAAGCAAGATTGCATTGCAATCATCCATTTGGCTAAAGAATGGAAAGTCGACCGGTTGGGATGGACAAAAGCTTTGCTCTGGTGAGCTTCTTTCGCGTTCTTCTGGGTTATCCTGGGCGAGCTAGATCTAGCCTAAAACCATGCTTGCCGTCGTCGCGTGGTGGTTGCGACCTTCGGGCAGTGATTGTCCACATTTTCATTCATACTATTAACGGATTCAAACAAATAATTTATAGTTCAAGGCACCGCATTCGCAGAAAAATATTATTTTCTATTATTTCTTAAGACATGCGGCGCCCATGCAGTACCCACCAAGCACCCCATCCGAAGAGAATTTGAAAAATTTTAAAAAGGAAAAGATTAAAAAAACATAATTCTTTTAAACAAATATATGTAATCTCCATAAACAAATAAAAAAAAAATAGAAAAAACAAAGGCGGTTGAGCGCCGGCCGGCCGGCGACTGCCATGTGGCAGGCACAGGTGCCCGCTGGTGCTGCATCATGTGGTCTAAAAGGCCACATTCAAAAGGATTTGGAGATATTGAAAATGCACAAAAGAAACGACTTTACCGACCTCTCCCAATCCTTTCTTCATCCGAAGAAAATCGTGCTTTACGATCCCTTTTCTTCCCTCCTAATCCCTCGTACAAAACTACGGGTTAAGGTTGTCTGTTCCACATGTGGTCTAATTTTCCAATTCTGCCTCCAGCTCTCAAATCAAGCAGAGTAGGGTAGCGATTAGAATGGGTACGGGTCAAGCGGGGCGGCCCATTAGTTCTTTTTCGTGTGTGTGAGGTTCCTAATGTCATCGAGATTGGTCCAGTACACATAAAACCTATGTCCATCGTGGCAATCGTGATGGCGTGGCGGCCATGTCCCGAAATCGTCTAATCTATCGGCCGTCATGAGGGATTAGGATGGCACTCCTCATTCCTTTTCTGTGAGTGTTAATGTACGTCGAAATCACCTACCGATAAAAATTCATGTTTCTTTTGAATACAGTTGAAAGAGTGTTGCAGAAGTAAAAACTGTTAGCAGAATTCAAAATGGCATTAATATAACAAAACAATTATATAAAATAAAGGAAGTGGAATTGGATATACCGAATTTTAACGAAAGAAATATAGGCAAATATAATCTACACAAATGAAATACCGAGGCCTGTGTATCACACAGTTTCCTTAAAACAGATTCGTTCCCCTCACGGCACTCGCTGAAGGTTTCGTGAACGTCTGTTTCCCAGGATACAACGGCACGCAGCAAAAAATCGAAAACAACACTCCAGAGCCCTCGGCGAACTTGAACAAACTCGAGCCGAACACTTTCGGAAAAACACCGGAAGAGAGGAGAGAAAGAATTCGGAAAACTTCGTGTATGCAAGAGAGAAAGAGAGAGAGCGTCTGGAATTCGATAAAAAACTTCAAAGGGAAGGCAACTATTTATAGAGCAAGGAGGGGAGGCATTTCGAAAATATGAAAATAACGGACAATTAAATTTTGTAACTGCAAATCGGCGTTACTCGGCCGTTACGCCGTTACAAAATTAACTCCGTAGCAGCCGTTACATGTCGTTATCTCGTAACAGCCGATATTAATCCGCCGTTACAAAAATCAATCTTGTAACGGACGCCGTTACAAAATCACTTGTAACTGCCGTTATTAATCGGCTGCTGTAACGGCCCACATTGATAACTCGTAACGGCAATTCAATCATTCGCAACAGCCGTCCGTTGCCGTTACCTCAATTGATTCACCGGCCGTTACGTAACGGTAGGAAAAGAATTTATTCTCATAACGGCAGAGTTGAAAAATAAAATTATAAATAGCAGAAAGCAAAATGGGTTTGTCGCGAGGCCCTCTTTTCGATCCTGCATTCGCGTACGCAGGTCGTGCGCTCGCGCCCAAATTTCTGCTCGTCGGGCTTGGGATTTGCACCCCCCTGCGCCTGCGCGCGAGCCATAGTTCTTGTGAAATGAAGTTACCCTCCAAAAGAGTGTAACTCCATATAAACACAACAAAAGCCTTCTTCCTTTTCTACGTGGGATTAGTGTTTTCTACTTCCCACTTTCAACTCAAAAAGTGTCCTTGAGAATTGTGCCATTGAGAACCAATTTTCTATTCACCCATATTTCCAACAATCCCCCACATGAATGAAAATTATTTTAGTTTTGACTCTGTGATAGTGTTCAACAACTGAAACCTGTATAGGATAGGTAGGTATTACCCTTTAAACCTTCCCTTGCGAAATATATTTACTTTACTAGCTGTCCAGTAGACATGATGTCTTTGAACTGTCCTGCTTTCTTATGTAAAGAGCTATATACTTCACACAGGAATCATCTAAACGTTTGTTCAGTTCTCATGATTATGTTCGTTTTGGCCATGAACATCCACCTGGTTCTGCGAGAGTTTCTAAAGAATTTAGCCCTGAATAATTCTCCTTTGAAGCGGCCCTACTTTTCTCTCACATAGGTGATTACTTAATTTTGAGTAATTTGTTTACTCTACTTAAGAATCATTAAAGCACAATTGCTATCCTTTTCCTTACAAGGTCACTGATATTTTACAGGAATGGTTTCAGGGATAAGACCCCCATAGTGACATCACTAAGTTTATATAATTAGGTTGTCCCTTTGAACCTAGATCTTGGGATCTCCAGTCAACTAGGTTGGGTTTCCTTTATATCAACTTATTCTTTCATGGCTTCAGTCCCATTCTTCTTGTCAATTTTTCAACTGACTCTCTGTTTAACCCTTTGGTTAGCGGATCCGCAATATTATCCTTTGACTTTATATAGTCAATAGAGATAATTCCAGTTGAGAGTAGTTGCCTAATGGTATTATGTCTACGACGTATATGTCTAGACTTACCATTATACATGTTACTCTGTGCTCTTCCAATCGCAGATTGACTGTCACAATGTATACAAACTGGCGGCGCGGGTTTTTGCCAGTTTGGAATATCCTCTAAGAAATGGCGTAGCCATTCAGCCTCTTCACCACATTTATCCAAGGCTATAAATTCAGATTCCATAGTGGATCTGGCTATAACAGTTTGTTTACAGGATTTCCAAGATACGGCTGGCACCTGCTAGTGTAAAGACATATCCACTAGTAGACTTTGAATCTTTTATATCAGATATCCAGTTCGCATCACTATCCTTCTAGGACAGCTGGGTATCTGGTATAGTGCAGGCCATGATTCCGTGTATACCGCAAGTACC
>JAGVVM010020177.1:0-63714 GCA_019149425.1 Psidium friedrichsthalianum
AAACGGTGGGGCCACGAAAGCCTGGCCGAGGGCACCGTCTCGCTAGCCTTAGGCAAGGGAGCTCTCAATTGGCACAAATATAAAATATTTAAGACTGAATTAGCCCAATTAAAAGGTTTAGAACTGAATTGGCACAAACGTAATATATTTATGACTTCTTTGGTACTTTTCCCGAATGTTCTCTAAGATCTCTAAATAGTTTTTACTTTTATTTGTTCGATTCACAAAAGCAGAATCAATTAGAATTTTATATAGATTGTATCTATATATCCCCCCCTTTCTTTTGAGTTACTAACTCACTACAGAGTGCTCGACTTTTAAGTCTGACTAGCATATTTTATATATTTATATGAAATAACGAATTCGTTCGTACCTTCGAATTACAGCAACAACCATCAAAGTAGTAGGCATCAAATACTCCTGGCCTCCATTTCAGAAATGTCGATCAACATCACTTTTTGGACATCGCCATGTAAAATGATTATGGATTGGATTCGCGCATCACTCGAGTTGAACCTAGCAAGCCCATCAACACCCATTAGCAGACACAAAACAACATTTAAAACCAACATCCAAAGCTGATTTATTAGAACAACAAAAGTAAAACACTCATAATACCCTTCCTAGGAAAAATATCTATTCCTAGGAAGCTTATAACATGCCAGTCCAATCAGGAGCACCCTCGTAGAAAGAACAACATCACTAATCAATCAGTGTAGATGTAGTCCCCACAATCGATCCTGTCCATGATCTTGGCCACCACCGCCGCAGACTCCCTCAAAAGCCTGACGCTCCTGTTCAGCTTATCGCGCTTCGCTACCACCGACGGCGCTTCCTCCAGCATTCTCTCGATGCCGCCACCATTGGCCCGATCAGCTCGCCTACGATCTCCGCCTCCATCTCGTTGTTCACCAAGTTCTGCACGTCGAACATCAGATGCAGCGCCATTGAGTCGACGAACCTCTCCAGCACGATCTTCCAGTATGCGGTGATCCTCATCTTCAGATCGAATGCCTCCTGAATGTGCTCCTTGCGATCCCTCAGGTTGTCCACGTCGACTTCCCCGATCCCCTCGAGGTAAATGTTGCTAGACCTTGACCTGTGGTTGATCACGTCCATGAATGTGTTCTGCTGGGACATCAAGTTGTTCCACTCCAACATGTACTTAGGGTTGCAAGTGTAGTCCGTGAGCTTCTCCATTTGACAATCTCCATCATCCTGTCCTTCGCCTTTTCCTTCATCTTGTTGATCAGATTGGACGCTGCTCTTCTCGTCGACGACTGAAGCTGAGGATAATTCTCCGAGTGTCGCATCAACACCCGAATCACAACTTTCTCAATGTAGTCCCAAATAAGGGCCACGAAACTCGGCGGCTTGCTCGATATCCCGTTCACCTTCTGCTGCAAAAGGGTGAGAAAGGCGGTACGAGGGAGGAAGTTCGGGAGCCTGATCCCTTTGGCCTCGTCTAGGACCTTCAATTCCTCCCAAAGGAAGTTGGTCCTCGGGTCATTCTTAGGACAGTTTTGGAGCTCATGGGAGAATTGGTTCAGCATCTCCACCAGCCTGGCCGTGCAGTGCATGTCCCTCTCTTCCGGGTACTCGTCGAACTCGCCTCTCAGCAAGAGTTTCCTCAGCGACTCCTTCGCCGACCCCAGGAGCTGCATGAAGGCTGTCATGGCCTCCGCGACCGAGGACAGATTCTTGGGCATCCTCTTCAGCTCGGCGACGCTCGCGTTCAGCTTGTCGTTGATCTTCTTGACGATCTCCGGCAAGCACTTGGCCATGATGTTGGCTTGGATCTGCGTCAGCTTCTGCGCCAAGATAGGCACACCAACGATGGACTTGTCTATCTTGCACAGTAGAGGGTGCGTGTCGAAGAGCTTCGCCTCTTCCAGCCTCGCTTCTTCGTAGGACTCTTCACCAATCCTGTTCCTGACACAGACATAACCAAGCCCTATGTTGACATCATCAGCAGTCACTTTCTCGAGCAAGCCCTCCGGAGCTTTATCAGCCTTCGTGACGACGGCCAGAGTCCTCTTTCCGGTCTTGTCCATCATCTGCGACATAAAAGCTAATTATCGCATAGACTCATTTCCTTGAGTTAACTGAATTATTCGAGTATTCAATTGATACAGGAGCCAAGCGTGTCTAGAGCATACTTACCTGCGACATCCTTATGGACTCGCAAGTGGAGAAGTCGACGGTGGCGGACAAGACATTGAGGATGATGCTCTCCTCAGGCCTAATGTACTCCATGATCATCTCCGAGATCTGCTCGTAGATGTTCTGGGGCTGGCCGTGCACGGGCACTCTCGTGATTCCGGGCAAGTCGACCATCGTCAAGTCCGGGACGCCGTCCTTCTTGACGACCAGAGTCAGCGGGGCGTTCGATATGCCCTTGCCAGAGCCGGCGATCTCGTCGGTGGCGTCATTAATGGCCTCGGAGATGTTGTCCTCGTCGGTGGGAACGACCTTGCCGTTGAACTCGAGGTAGAGCTCGGGGCGGTCGGCGCGAGGGCTGTCCTGGAGCCGCATGATGAGAGGGACGCGGGTACAGATGCCCTGTCCCCGCGGCAGGTTGATGCCGGCGAGGGACTCGAGGACGCTGGACTTGCCGAGGACTGGTCGCCGACGACGACGATGGTGGGGAGCTGGATGCCCTCCTTCATGACCCCGAGGTTCCGGAGCTTGTCGATCGCGTCGAGCAGGGACGGATCTGGTCATTGTAGGAGGCGGCGAGCGGCGCCGCGTGGGCGACCGACAGGGGTTCGGGTTCGGGTCCAGGAAGACAACAGCCCGGTTGTCACCCATTGCTTGCGGCCTCTCGAAAATCTTTTTCTTTGGCTTTGGATGAGTTTGGTCGGTGAAATGAAAGTGGGGATTTTGCGTTCTATAGAGTAGTGAAGTTATGGAGTCATTTATATAGAGACTTCTATGGACTAGGAGATGACTTCATGGAGAGGGTTGGGTTGTCGATGGACAAAAGTGAGAAACTTAATGTGGAAGCTATGTACCAACGGAGAAAACTTTTCTGTCGTATTAAAGTCAACATCATATGATTGTGTAACCTTAGAGCTTAAAGGTAGGAACTTTAACCCCGGTTTTGCCAAATAATTTCCTAATGCTCCGGCTTCTAGGCCCTAGAGAACTTAACCTCAAGGCACTGAAACACTGACTTTTGGTCTGGAGTGAGTTAGCAAGAATTTGTGTTTTTGAGGCACGGCCATTCCCTCTTCAGTGTTTGCACCAAGAGCCTCCATTTTTTTGCCCCTCGTGATGGGGTTGCGTTTCATTGGCTGGAGAAAAGGTCCAGTCATTATTGTCCTTCCTTTCCGTTTCAATTATAATCCTAATTCCAATTCTCTCCCCACTTTTCCAAGTCTTCCAAACACAAGCTAGCCCGACCCCTACAGAAACTTGCTTGGGCTCTATGATGTCGCCACATGAAAGAAAGAATTTATTTGAGAGGCCTCTCTTGGTCCAAGATGGCTGCTAGCAGTGGCTTTCCTTTTCTACGCTTGATTTCCATATTCATCCTCCTCCATTGTTAACTTGCACTGCAAATCTCGGTCCTTTACAATAATGCTCTTGGTGTTTTTTTTGTGCAAACTGGTTGCTTTAGTCCATAATCCTTTATTTCCGCACAGGATGTTCCTACAGTCTTGCACGATCTCAAAGCTTTGATGGAGACCACAATCTAGTGAAAAGGGGATTCAAGGCACGGAGCCTGTTTTTGAAGCTGAGTTGACGTACAGGAGATTAGTGGAGAAGGAAACAGGTAATCTGGGGGAGGCCACCCACCCTTGGTTGAGGAGAGTTTATGCCCCCCATGTTTAATGGTCCTTTCTTAGGTAACAAGTAAGTATAAACCAGTCTTCTCTGCTGATTCTCACAGGATGTGATGTGCAACTAGAGATTGTTTCATACAATGGCATTTGGAGTCATGACCGCTGCTGTCAGTCATTGAGCCATGTGGATCCTACGTGGACTCTACCATGGTCAAGCTGCCGGTGGCGGATTCCTAGTTTCATAAGTTAAGTCGTGATGGCTAGCGAGAGAACTGGGGATCGAATCAATTTTTCCCCGTCTCCATGGACATTGCATCCCAATCCCATATCCATTTTCGTTCCTTAATACAGTAATTCAGTTGCATTCAGATGCCTATCTCAAGCATTATGGTCTTTTCATTTTGATGACAGTGAGGTACACTTTTGCTTTTTGAATGATTAATGAAAATGTCTCTTGAGGAAACCTAGTTGCAGAAAATCAAGAAAAGGTCAATTTACTCACATGTCTGACGGACCTAAAATTTCTATATTGCGTTTACTGCAAATTTGTACATGTATGAACGAAAAATAGAAATCAAAACGACTAACGTTTCATTAGGACATTTTTTTCCGTCTTTGTGATCCAAATTATCCAATGTAACACGGTGTTAGAATTGGTCTCTCGTCGGCCACCCGTCCTTGTCGGTGGTGGCAAAACGATTTCATCTGCAATAATTATACAATTTCGCTTGAAGGGCACTAAAAATTAGAGAAAATTCCAATAATAGTCCGAAGTATCTTTTTTTTTTTTTTCAAATAAGGACTTGAAGTGGTCATGACCGTTTTCAAATAAAGACTTGATCTTGTCGACTGGTCAAGGGCATTTTCGTCAAAATAAAATTTAAACTATTTTTAGTTAATTAAATTTTATAAAATAAAAAGCAAAATTAAAAAAAAAAAAGAAATACGGCTGGAGGGCTGAGCTTTTCTTTTTAATTTTTATGAAATAGAAAAATAAAAAACAAAAGAAAAAATTTAAAAAATAAAAAGTAAGTGATGAAAATGCCACTAACCAACCAGAGACTCAAGCCTTTTTGAGAGTGATTGAATACTTTATGCCTTTGTTTGAAATAAGATCTATTTCGTATTCTTATTTTAAAATAGGGAAAATACCACCAAAACTCCTGAACTTTTTTTTGTGACACCAAAAACCCTTAACTTTGCCTATTGTGACAGATTTACCCTAAACTTTTAAATTTATGATAAATTTACCCTGAACTTTACCATTTGTGACGGATTTACCCTGAACTTTTAAATTTTATTTAAATAATTTTAAAATAAGCTGAAATTTTTAAAAAAGGGCTAAATTTTTTTTAAAAGAATTTGCTTTTCCGGCTTCAAGGCCGCGACCTCTGCCGGAATAGGGTTGACAGGGGTCGCCAGCCTTGAAGTCGGAGATATATATATTTTAATTTTTAGCCCTTTTTTCATTTTTATCTTATTTTTAAATTTATTTTAAATAATAAAAAATTGGGAAAATACCACCAAAAACCCTAAACTAAATAGCATTTAGAGTTTTTGGTGTCATAAAAAAAAATTTATGGTAAATTTGTCACAAGGGTAAAGTTTAGATTTTTGGTGGTATTTTCCCAATTTTTTATTATTTAAAATAATTTTAAAAATAATATAAAATGAAAAAAAGGGCTAAAATTAAAAAATATATATCTCCGGCTTCAAGGCCGGCGACCCCTGTCAGCCCTATTCCGGCAGAGGTCGCCGGCCTTGAAGCCGGAAAAGCAAATTTTTTTAAAAAATTTTAGCCCTTAAATTTAAAAAAGGGCTAAAATTTTTTAAAAAAAATTTGCTTTTCCGGCTTCAAGGCCGGCGACCTCTGCCGGAATAGGGCTGACAGGGGTCGCCGGCCTTGAAGCCGGAGATATATATTTTTTAATTTTTAGCCCTTTTTTTCATTTTTATATATTATTTTTAAAATTATTTTAAATAATAAAATTGGAAAATACCACCAAAAATCCTAAACTTTACCCTTTGTGACAAATTTACCATAAATTTTTTTTTATGACACCAAAAACTCTAAACTGCTATTTAGTTTAGGTTTTTTGGTGGTATTTTCCCAATTTTTTATTATTTAAAATAATTTTAATAAGATAAAATGAAAAAAGGGCTAAAAATTAAAATATATATATCTCCGACTTCAAGGCTGGCGACCCCTGTCAACCCTAGTTCCGGCAGAGGTCGCCGGCCTTGAAGCCGGAAAGCAAATTCTTTTAAAAAAAATTTAGCCCTTTTTTAAAAATTTCAGCTTATTTTTAAAATTATTTAAATAAAAATTTAAAAGTTCAGGGTAAATCCGTCACAATGGTAAAGTTCAGGGTAAATTTATCATAATTTAAAAGTTTAGGGTAAATCTGTCACAATAGGCAAAGTTAAGGGTTTTTGGTGTCACAAAAAAAAGTTCAGGAGTTTTTGGTGGTATTTTCCCTATTTAAAATAAGAATACGAAATAGATCTTATTTCAAACAAAGGCATAAAGTGATTCATCACTCTCAAAAAGGGCTTGAGTCTCTGGTTGGTTAGTGGCATTTTCATCACTTACTTTTTTATTTTTAAATTTTTTCTTTTGTTTTTTATTTTTCTATTTCATAAATTAAAAAGAAAAGCTCAGCCCTCCAGCCCGTATTCTTTTTTTTTTTTAATTTTCTTTTTATTTTATAAAATTTAATTTAACTAAAAATTAGTTTAAATTTTTATTTGACGAAAATGCCCTTGACCAGTCGACAAGATCAAGTCTTTATTTGAAACGGTCATGACCACTTCAAGTCCTTATTTGAAAAAAAAAAAAAAGATACTTCGACTATTATTGGAATTTTCTCTAATTTTTAGTGCCCTTCAAGCGAATTATAATTATTGCAGATGAAATCGTTTTTCCACACTGACAGGACGGGTGGCCGACAAGAGACCGATTCTAACACCGTGTTACATTGGATAATTTGGATCACAAAGACGGAAAATTGTCCTAATGAACGTTAGTCGTTTTGATTTTCTATTTTTCGTTCATACATGTACAAATTTGCGGTAAACGCAATATAGAAATTTTAGGTCCGTTAGACATGTGAGTAAATTGACCTTTTCTTGATTTTCTGCAACTAGGTTTTCCTCAAGACATTTTCATTAATCATTCAAAAAGCAAAAGTGTACCTCACTGTCATCAAATGAAAAGACCATAATGCTTGAGATAGGCATCTGAATCCAACTGAATTACTGTATTAAGGAACGAAAATGGATATGGGATTGGGATGCAATGTCCATGGAGACGGGGAAAAATGATTCGATCCCCAGTTCTCTCGCTAGCCATCACGACTTAACTTATGAAACTAGGAATCCGCCACCGGCAGCTTGACCATGGTAGAGTCCACGTAGGATCCACATGGCTCAATGACTGACAGCAGCGGTCATGACTCCAAATGCCATTGTATGAAACAATCTCTAGTTGCACATCACATCCTGTGAGAATCAGCAGAGAAGACTGGTTTATACTTACTTGTTACCTAAGAAAGGACCATTAAACATGGGGGCATAAACTCTCCTCAACCAAGGGTGGGTGGCCTCCCCCAGATTACCTGTTTCCTTCTCCACTAATCTCCTGTACGTCAACTCAGCTTCAAAAACAGGCTCCGTGCCTTGAATTCCCTTTTCACTAGATTGTGGTCTCCATCAAAGCTTTGAGATCGTGCAAGACTGTAGGAACATCCTGTGCGGAATAAAGGATTATGGACTAAAGCAACCAGTTTGCACAAAAAGAACACCAAGAGCATTATTGTAAAGGACCGAGATTTTGCAGTGCAAGTTAACAATGGAGGAGGATGAATATGGAAATCAAGCGTAGAAAAGGAAAGCCACTGCTAGCCAGCCATTTTGGACCAAGAGAGGCCTCTCAAATAAATTCTTTCTTTCATGTGGCGACATCATAGAGCCCAAGCAAGTTTCTGTAGGGGTCGGGCTAGCTTGTGTTTGGAAGACTTGGAAAAGTGGGGAGAGAATTAGAATTAGGATTACAATTGAAACGGAAAGGAAGGACAATAATGACTGGACCTTTTCTCCAGCCAATGAACGCAACCCCATCACGAGGGGCAAAAAATGGAGGCTCTTGGTGCAAACACTGAAGAGGGAATGGCCATGCCTCAAAAACACAAATTCTTGCTAACTCACTCCAGACCCAAAGTCAGTGTTTCAGTGCCTTGAGGTTTAAGTTCTCTAGGGCCTAGAAGCCGGAGCATTAGGAAATTATTTGGCAAAACCGGGGTTAAAGTTCCTACCTTTAAGCTCTAAGGTTACACAATCATATGATGTTGACTTTAATACGACAGAAAAGTTTTCTCCGTTGGTACATAGCTTCCACATTAAGTTTCTCACTTTTGTCCCATCGACAACCCAACCCTCTCCATGAAGTCATCTCCTAGTCCATAGAAGTCTCTATATAAATGACTACATAACTTCACTACTCTATAGAACGCAAAATCCCCACTTTCATTTCACCGACCAAACTCATCCAAAGCCAAAGAAAAAGATTTTCGAGAGGCCGCAAGCAATGGGTGACAACCGGGCTGTTGTCTTCCTGGAACCCGAACCCGAACCCCTGTCGGTCGCCCACGCGGCGCCGCTCGCCGCCTCCTACAATGACCAGATCCGTCCCCTGCTCGACGCGATCGACAAGCTCCGGAACCTCGGGTCATGAAGGAGGGCATCCAGCTCCCCACCATCGTCGTCGTCGGCGACCAGTCCTCTGGCAAGTCCAGCGTCCTCGAGTCCCTCGCCGGCATCAACCTGCCGCGGGGACAGGGCATCTGTACCCGCGTCCCTCTCATCATGCGGCTCCAGGACAGCCCTCGCGCCGACCGCCCCGAGCTCTACCTCGAGTTCAACGGCAAGGTCGTCCCACCGACGAGGACAACATCTCCGAGGCCATTAATGACGCCACCGACGAGATCGCCGGCTCTGGCAAGGGCATATCGAACGCCCCGCTGACTCTGGTCGTCAAGAAGGACGGCGTCCCGGACTTGACGATGGTCGACTTGCCCGGAATCACGAGAGTGCCCGTGCACGGCCAGCCCCAGAACATCTACGAGCAGATCTCGGAGATGATCATGGAGTACATTAGGCCTGAGGAGAGCATCATCCTCAATGTCTTGTCCGCCACCGTCGACTTCTCCACTTGCGAGTCCATAAGGATGTCGCAGGTAAGTATGCTCTAGACACGCTTGGCTCCTGTATCAATTGAATACTCGAATAATTCAGTTAACTCAAGGAAATGAGTCTATGCGATAATTAGCTTTTATGTCGCAGATGATGGACAAGACCGGAAAGAGGACTCTGGCCGTCGTCACGAAGGCTGATAAAGCTCCGGAGGGCTTGCTCGAGAAAGTGACTGCTGATGATGTCAACATAGGGCTTGGTTATGTCTGTGTCAGGAACAGGATTGGTGAAGAGTCCTACGAAGAAGCGAGGCTGGAAGAGGCGAAGCTCTTCGACACGCACCCTCTACTGTGCAAGATAGACAAGTCCATCGTTGGTGTGCCTATCTTGGCGCAGAAGCTGACGCAGATCCAAGCCAACATCATGGCCAAGTGCTTGCCGGAGATCGTCAAGAAGATCAACGACAAGCTGAACGCGAGCGTCACCGAGCTGAAGAGGATGCCCAAGAATCTGTCCTCGGTCGCGGAGGCCATGACAGCCTTCATGCAGCTCCTGGGGTCGGCGAAGGAGTCGCTGAGGAAACTCTTGCTGAGAGGCGAGTTCGACGAGTACCCGGAAGAGAGGGACATGCACTGCACGGCCAGGCTGGTGGAGATGCTGAACCAATTCTCCCATGAGCTCCAAAACTGTCCTAAGAATGACCCGAGGACCAACTTCCTTTGGGAGGAATTGAAGGTCCTAGACGAGGCCAAAGGGATCAGGCTCCCGAACTTCCTCCCTCGTACCGCCTTTCTCACCCTTTTGCAGCAGAAGGTGAAGGGGATATCGAGCAAGCCGCCGAGTTTCGTGGCCCTTATTTGGGACTACATTGAGAAAGTTGTGATTCGGGTGTTGATGCGACACTCGGAGAATTATCCTCAGCTTCAGTCGTCGACGAGAAGAGCAGCGTCCAATCTGATCAACAAGATGAAGGAAAAGGCGAAGGACAGGATGATGGAGATTGTCAAAATGGAGAAGCTCACGGACTACACTTGCAACCCTAAGTACATGTTGGAGTGGAACAACTTGATGTCCCAGCAGAACACATTCATGGACGTGATCAACCACAGGTCAAGGTCTAGCAACATTTACCTCGAGGGGATCGGGGAAGTCGACGTGGACAACCTGAGGGATCGCAAGGAGCACATTCAGGAGGCATTCGATCTGAAGATGAGGATCACCGCATACTGGAAGATCGTGCTGGAGAGGTTCGTCGACTCAATGGCGCTGCATCTGATGTTCGACGTGCAGAACTTGGTGAACAACGAGATGGAGGCGGAGATCGTAGGCGAGCTGATCGGGCTCAATGGTGGCGGCATCGAGAGAATGCTGGAGGAAGCGCCGTCGGTGGTAGCGAAGCGCGATAAGCTGAACAGGAGCGTCAGGCTTTTGAGGGAGTCTGCGGCGGTGGTGGCCAAGATCATGGACAGGATCGATTGTGGGGACTACATCTACACTGATTGATTAGTGATGTTGTTCTTTCTACGAGGGTGCTCCTGATTGGACTGGCATGTTATAGGCTTCCTAGGAATAGATATTTTTCCTAGGAAGGGTATTATGAGTGTTTTACTTTTGTTGTTCTAATAAATCAGCTTTGGATGTTGGTTTTAAATGTTGTTTTGTGTCTGCTAATGGGTGTTGATGGGCTTGCTATGGTTCAACTTGAGTGATGCGCGAATCCAATCCATAATCATTTTACATGGCGATGTCCAAAAAGTGATGTTGATCGACATTTCTGAAATGGAGGCCAGGAGTATTTGATGCCTACTACTTTGATGGTTGTTGCTGTAATTCGAAGGTACGAACAAATTCGTTATTTCATATAAATATATAAAATATGCTAGTCAGACTTAAAAGTCGAGCACTCTATAGTTGAGTTAGTAACTCAAAAGAAGGGGGGGATATATAGATACGATCTATATAAAATTCTAATTGATTCTGCTTTTGTGAATCGAACAAATAAAAGTAGAACTATTTAGAGATCTTAGAGAACATTCGGGAAAAGTAACAAAAAAGTCATAAATATATTACGTTTGTGCCAATTCAGTTCTAAACCTTTTAATTGGGCTAATTCAGTCTTAAATATTTTATATTTGTGCCAATTGAGAGCTCCCTTGCCTAAGGCTAGCGAGACGGCGCCCTCGCCCAGGGCTTTCGTGGCCCCACCGTTTCTAGGCACTTGCTTTGGGTGAAGTGGCCCTTGTCCAGATTTGCCAGCAGCCCCACTAGCAAAATGTAATGAAAAGAAATAGAAAGCAAATTATTATTATTTTTAAAGAAGTCATGTAAAATGTCCATGTAATTATCGATTGCACGAGTAGGACATTGATGTTCCCATTAGCTTCTTCCAGCCCACATTGGCCGAATGGTTTGCATTGGCATAAATACAAAATGTTTATGATTGAATTGACCATATTAAAAGATTTATGACTGAATTGGCACCAACATAATTGATTTAGAACTTTTTTGGTACTTTCTTTTTTTGCATCGACTTTTTTGGTACTTTGTGAGAGTGTAATTTCGTCCATGTTAGCAAAATTAGTTTATGAGGTCTTGGAGGCGGTTCGATTGTAATTATATGGACTTTTTTTTTTGTAAGCAAAAGTAAACAGTTTTTCATGTGAAAGTACCGCTTATTTTTATGAAAAAAAAACAAAAAAAAATGTCAACATAATCTATTATTTAAAAAAACTAAAACTTTGTTCTTTTTTATGATTCTCAAAAGTGTCCTTTTTTTGGAAATCAATTTTTTTATTTCTTATTTTTGGTCCAAAACTATTCTCTTGGAGCAAAATAAGAATCAGAATCATTTATGTTACCAAACATGTTTATGATCTTTTTTCTTATTTTGAAGAACAAAATCAGAGAAAGAGAAACGTTACCAAACAAGCTCTATAACTATCTTCAAAATCAAGAGAATTATAAAAAAAAAAAGTTCCTAAACCTATTTCAATTATATCAATTTAGTTTTACACTTTCTCTTTTCCAATTGAGTATTAAAAAATTTTGTAAATATGCCAATTCATTCCATTTGGTAGGTCGGTGCTGATGTGGCAAATTTTAATAATATTTAAATAATTTCAAAATTTTAATTATTTTTTATTTTTGAATAATTTTTCTATATTTTTTATTTTCTTTTATAGGGTTTCGTTGGTCCTCGGTCAGTGGCTGCCGGTCCAAACCCTGAAAAGAAAAGAAAATAAAAAAAATAAAATTAATTATTGAAAAAAAAAAATATTAAAATATTATTAAAATTTGCCATGTCAATATCAGCTTGTCAGATGGACTGAATTGATACAATTACAAAAGGTTTAAGACTCAATTGACAAAAAAAAAAGTTCAGGATTAGATTGGCATGCTGGCAATAGCTTTTACGACTTTTTTGGTAATTTTCCTCTTCAAAATCACTCAGAACAAAAAGTTGCCTTGAAATACTTCTGTTTTCTTTTTTCCCAAAAACTTAAAGTTCGGTAAATGAATTTCTCTTGGTTTGAATGTGCGTTGCACTAAAATTTACAGCAATTGTCATAGTTACTTCTCCCTTTTATACTGTTCATTAAATATGTAAATAATGATAAATGTATCACGTGGTAACAAAATGAAAATAAATATAACTAACAGTTATACATGGTAGACATTATTTAATAAAAAAGATGATAAATAAAAATTTGTTACCAGGGGTAACCAAACGTCGCTTTTAATTAAGAACCATTTAGACAAACTAAAAGCAAGTTAACTGATCTCACTGCTAATAAAAATTAACATAGGCAAACGGCACCTTAATCAATGTTCAATTTGGACTAAAACTTTTTTTTTTTTGGTCAAATCAGTCCTTGTCCTATTTGATTGGAAACAATTTGATCCTTTTTAACTTGCATGACAATCCAACCCTTGCACTTGCAAAAATGATTACGACAAATGTTCTAAACATGAATGTGGCCACGTACAAATATCGATTCTTTAGTAGTTCTTTTTCCAATGTGAGAATTGATTTTAACATGGATAAATAAATGAGAATAGTACTCAACGTCAAACACACTAAACACGTGAAAGAAACTATTAGTCACTCTCATATGTTAAACTTACTGTATCATGGATGTCCCCACCTATTTGGGGATGGTGCCAACTTGTTGTCACATTGAAAATATTATAAGTGAAAATCACATATCTTAAACGAGAAGTTAACAATAAAATAGAAAAGTTACTATCTATGAAAATGTGGAGTAATACAAATTATAATATGGAAACCTATTGGTTGTAGCGACGAGACCTGGAGGTCATGAGATTTCCAGCTCATTAATTAAAAGGTCATTTCTTCAAAATCTTATCAACTGCGTGTGTACTACTCTGGGCTAACAATGCCTGCATAGTCCAAAGGTACCAACACTTAACCAATTCATGACACCTAGACGACATTTCATGAGCTTTCAAATAGCTGGCCCTCTATGCTCGTGTCCTTTTGGTTATTCGATATTTTTTTCCTTAGTACACTTGTTTGTACTCATTTTCTATATGAAAAGCTATTTATTAGTCAGCCGAGCATGTGTTTTTCCCCTACCGACTTAGTTGATCCTCTTTGTTTAGAAACAATTTAGTCTTCGTCCAAATTTGGGTGAGGGGCTAGAGCCCTTGACACTTGGTGGTGGCATGGCCACTTGCCACCGCCGACCCTTGGGGCTCTCGCGTGGCCAGCCACCCTCACAGAGACCTTTGACAAGGATTGCTGGCCCTCGCTTTGCAAGTGGGGGTGGTGGCGCCGGCGATCTCTTTCTTCTCTCGTCACATACTTTCATGTATGCCAATAATATAATAGAATGATCATTAGTGCCGCAATTTGTCATTTACTCGAAAAGTTTTCTCAAAACGGAATTACAGGAGACAAATGATAAAAAAAAAAAAATATGAGGACCACCGTTGATGGTAATCCATCCTTGACTAGTGCGCTTGTTTTTACAAATATGTGAGTTACGTGCCGTAAGAGCATAGATGAGGGTTGTCACGTCCTCGGGTCATAAAAGGTGACATTATAAGCACGTTATCGACCCATTCATTTTATCTTTATTATTAAGCGCACTCAGAATGTTCTACATCCCCAGACAACAGTAAAACAACAAGGATTGAAAGCAGAAACCAGCAACTAACAATTAATAACTAGAATCAGCAAAAAAATATTTCATTCATATATATTATTAATCATGAGATGCAAACAAAAGCCATCTACCAGTCTACTCTTTAGGGCTATTCCCTAAGACCACTAAAAAGATACTGGGTTAGGGTACAGTTAATACTATGCTTCAAAAACTCTAACCAAAAGGGGTCTCCATAAAAAATGGGAGTCTCCACCTCCATAGCCTACTCAGCTGTGATAGTCGGTAGGGTTCTCTAGTTCATAATTAGAGTCAGACTCTAGGTCTTCCACCTCCCCATCCAGTGTGTATTCATCGGAACCTAGGTTCGTACCTGTAGGTTTGCAATCGGGGGTCTCTCAAACCCACAAATGGGACGAAAAGATCATTGCCATAGCGGACAAACAAAGCCTTGAGTGATGAGGGACTAGGTTCCCCACCCATTCATCGACACAAAGAGTCATCACTTGGTGTTCCCACGCCCAATTCAAATTGGAGATCGGGTGGTATGTGATATCAAAAGACTGGTCGAGTGGCATCTTGAATCCTATCTGGTAAACCTCCATGCAAACTATCTAGGAACATTTAATGACGACAGGTGAGATATGAAATCTCAATGAGTTAATGTTTAAGTTTGAGTAGGGCATTGATTCACTTAGAATGGCCTATACATGCAAGGCATAGCAATAAAGGTTAATAGTGTGTGACACCCGCAATGCTCTAGCAACCACAAGATCAGGCACGTATATCTCAACAGTCAATTGCTAATCACATGCAAGCTTACCCTGTCTTAGTCCACAAATTACACAGTAATATTGAGGCATTCAATTCACACTTAACCAAAACACACAATCAGAACATTCATCGCAATCTTTCATACACAATGCACCACACGCGTTTCAGTTATTAATGACTACTTGGTCACGGCACAACCCGAAGGTTGGTGGTCTCTGGCATGACCGAATTTCGTCCCATTCCTTCGGCAATGGCAACCGATAAACCATGTAATTCCAAGTACCCCGAAAATGGACTAACAATCAAGCATTCCTATAGGGAGCGTCGATTCACATCTTGCCGCGACTAGCATCTGATAAGCTATGTGGTTCTAGGTACCCCCGACCATGAATGTACCAGGCTCGACCCCAAGTACCCTCGAGCATCAGCTTCATCCGCATGTACGCTTGGGTGATGGTAACCATCATGTGACCACACAAGCACGCTATGTAACTAAGCAAGCTTATCTCTTTGCATTTAGTCCGATGTAATCACAATCATGGTCATGCTCAAAACTTGGCTTGAAATCATTTTTTTATACTCAAAAGACAATTGAAAAAGCATATGAATACACAATTTCATTAAGAGTGGTACTTCAATAAGGGTGATCAATCCTCATGAAAGCAACCAAGACACTCAACAATCACCAATCAACACCCAAAATCACTCAACAGCAACAACAATAATTAAAAACTAATTAATTAGCCTAACTGCAATTAATTAAGTCCATATTAATTAATCGAACTTCATTTAATTAGGCCTATCTCAATTAATTAATCTTGTAGTAATTCAATTTAGTCAACCCCATATAATTACCCTGATCACGATCAAATAAACAATTACGGTTAAATCTAACTAACCAGGGCTAACTAAACTAATTGCGGTCAACTAATCTAACCGGTGTTGCTAACCTAATTTGACCACGGTTAACTAACTAATTCACGATTAACCAGACTAATCTAATTCTAAGTGCAATTAATGATATAATCAAAGGTTAGGGGTTAACTCATAACAAACAATTGGTGACGGTGAGTGGCAGCGGGCGAGTGGTGGCAAGCTATAGGGGCAATGACGACGGATGAAGCTCGGACGATAGGACGAGTCTCGCAAGGGCTGGATAGCGATGACAATGGGCTGATGGGTGCGAATTGGGTGCGCACGGGGGCTGCAGGTCGACGGCAGCTTGAGGGCGGTGAAAGATGGCAACCGATGAGTTGCTAAGGGACGGCGGAGAGGGCGGCGGCATGAGCTAAGTGGGTTGACGACGGTGGCAGAGGCTCACAAGGGGAAAAAGGAGAGGAGGTGGGTCGAGCTCGCGGGGCTTGGGCGACCGGTGTACAGTGCACATGGTGGACAGTGTGGTGCACAATGAGACGATGCGGGGGTGACTGGCGGTGATGAACGAAGGAGAGGACGGTGTCAAGGGTAGGCCAGAGGGGAAGAGAGGAGAGGGAGTTCAGGTGGTGGTTCAACGAGCTCGCGGGGTGGCTGATCGCGACAACGAAAGGGATGGGCAGCGAGCTTGGCTGGGCTAGGCAATGGCGATGGAGGGTGGCGAACGGAGGTGGACAGTGGTGGTGGTTGGTGGCGCATGAAAAAGGGAGAGAGGGGGAATCGGGGGATGCACGACCGAAGGGGGAAGAGAGAGAGAGAGATCACTCGAGTTGATGGCCAATTAATGGGGTGGGGCCCACTAGTCAAATCTCCATTGACTTTTTGTCTTTTATGCATATATCTGAGGATAAAAAAGTAATTTATTAATTTAGGATAGGTTAGTCATTTGGCATTGATGACTGATGGCATTTTGGAAATCTCATAGCGAAGGTTTAATCAGGGTTAGGCTCGCCCGAGAAAGGGTTCGATGCTAGGTTCTATGGCGCAATCAAACCGGTTGATCCCTTTGGCCAACACTTCAAATCAAATAAAATTTGCATCTAATAATTATCCCTTAAACCACAAAAATTCAACATTATTTATTTTATAGGTTTCGAAATTTCAAGACGTCACAAGAGTAATGTCATATGCATATTATCAATTGGAGGACTGAAATATCATGCGTTGACACCAAAGACTGACCAACTTTTGATTATAATTGACAAGCAACAATCTTAGCCAGTAATAGCATACTTTTGTGAACAACGAAAATCATCGATGAAAAAGAAGAGTCGATAACTTGAATAGCAATTGTAACTCGCCTAGGAAGTTACTATGAAAAACATCACTTATTGATGAGAACCCTCGCTAGGATGAAGTCAATGTAATTGTCGAGAAATGATATTTTTAGATAAGTAACTTGTTCTAGATAAGTGTTTTTTTTTTTTTTGGTATCGAAGGTGTCCGGGCCAGCGTCCGTACGAATCGCGCACCTCGACTAATCCTCCGGGAGGGCTAGCGCAGCATCCCACCGCCACGACCCTCCGCTTAAATTACCGGCTCCCAGCAAGGTTCAAACCCAGGACCTCTCGTGAAAGGACCAGAGCGCAAACCAGCTGGGCCACCGATGGGTGGGTAAGTTCTAGATAAGTGTTTGTCGCCATTGTTTTTGGATTTCGTATTCTTGAGGATAAGTGTTGTTGTATATAGCCGTCTATTGTGGGCTATAAATAGCTAAATCGAACTCTTTGTAAAAGACCCCCAATCAATCATAGTTATTTAACCATCTTTGCAAATTTATTTTTGTCCTTACTTTTTCGCAATATGGATGGCTGGCCGCGATTGTCTGTAATCTTCGTGCCTTTAAATTCGTTTTTATTTACTTTCCTACCCAAAACCAACATTGGACTCTTAATATCTATTATCAGTTCACTTATCGATCAATGTACGCATTTCATCGTTGATTCAATTCCGGTGGAACATTTTTTTTTGTTAGATTCTTCTTCGATTCAATTCCGTTGAAATACCATGACAATTCTAACTATTTCTCATTTCTTAAATTTTCAAATACTCTATTCCATATTGAGTTAAAAATTTGAAAACAAAAATGTCTTATCTAATTTTTCTCGAGAGCCGAAAGTGCCAAAGTATCAAACAAAAAAGGTAAATAAAAAATAGAAAATAAAAAAGCGTCCGAGGAATGGTGCGTTAATGAGAAGCAATGAAGGGAAAAAAGCCAAAGTACAAAGTGGAAACACCCACCTTTTGAAAAGTCCCATTGGATGGTCTTCTCAACGGCTAAGGGCGTAAATGGTAACACTTCTGCGAAATCAACCTTTTCCTCAAATGCAGAAATTAATTTTTAATAAGAAAAATTCGTTTAGTGACAATTGAAAAATTTTTACTTCTGGAACATTATTAATACAAAATACTCTATGAAAAAATTATTACTAGCAGAGGAAATTTTTTTCACTTCATTTTTAATTTTTTAAAATTTCTATAGAATTTTTTTATTATTTAATTTTTACTAGGGCGACTCAAGACGGAAACTCTATTGCATGCGGTGGTCAGCCGAGGGGGGGGGGTGTGGTGGTGGGTGGCTGGTGGCAACTGCGGGTGGCGGTCGATGGCATCAAGTGGTGGTCGCAGCGGCGGTTGCCGATGGTGGGCAAGGGCAGGTGGTGGTCACGACAGTGGTTGTTAGTGGATGGTGGGGGTGGCGGCCAGTAACGGTTGGTGACAACGAAGCTGTGGTTGGGAGAGAGGTGTGAAAAATGAAAAGAGGTCGAAGTGAAAGAGATATTGATATTGAGAGATTTTCACTTCTGAAAAAAAAATAAACTTTTTTAATTTCTGAAATTGGCTCAAAAATCACTTCAGAAGTAGAAATTTACTCCAGAAGTAGAAATGTAATGTTGTATAACCAAATGGATTTTTGCTCTAGAAGCAATTTTGAAAATGAATTTTTACTTTAGAAGTATTAACATGAGCGCCTCGGTCCAGTCTCCAAGCAGAGCAGACAACGGACAACATAATCAATTTAGCCACCCATTATTTTGTAAAAATAATCAAAAATTGAATGCGGGCTTCAGAGCAATGAACTTGATAAAATCAATTCATTGACGACGAGGACGGGCGACCTGCTAGAGACCTCTCTTCCTACTATTTTATTTAATTTTCTTTTTTTGGTGGATGTCAAGTTTTGCGGTTAATGCAGTATAGGAATTTGCACAAATTTGCATAGGGCTGGCCCCTTAAGCAAGTTATGTTTGGGAGATTGGAAAAGGTTTGGAAGAGAATTAGAATTGAGAATAGGAAGAGAGGTGGTGTGGCAATGGGCGGACAAAAATCATTCCTTCACAAATTCTTTCTTGACCTCGTGCTTTTTCACGTACATTTTCTTCACCTCCTCCATTATTTGAGGTTCCTTTTTTTTTCCCTCTTAATTATTTTTACTTTTATTTTTGATAGCTCAAAATCACCATCTGAATTTTTTCTTATGCAAGGGTAATATTTTCTCTAAAAAAATGTTGGGCCTTGGCCATGGCCAACCCCTAGCACCGATGCTAGAATTGAACACCACCCCACCACCACCGACAACTTCGCGCATTTGCCGCCAAATTGGCGCTGCCACAGCCATTGCCACTAGGGGTGAGCAAAAAAACCACGATCCAACTAAACCGAATCGGACCATACCCAACTGGCTAATTTTGGATCGTAACCAACGGGTACGGTTTGGTTTCCGGTTCCAATTTTCCAAAACCGGCGGGTATCGGTTCGGTTTCCGATTTCAGGTGGGAATCATTCAACTGGTCCAACCGAACCGATTTTTATATAATATAAATGAGTTAATTATTTTAATGAAACCATCTCTTAAGTGCTTAACCCATCCGTCCCAAAAAAAGAGCCTAGACCCGCTAAATGAAAAAAAAAAAAAAACCTACCCTAATCCAACTCTCTTCATACTCAGTCGCTCTTATTGTACAATTCAATTGCACATTTCTTTCTTTTTCTAGTGCAGTGGGCAAATTGTCACTTAGCCGGTGCCCTTGAGTTGCTGAGAATTGTGATTTACGAGGTAAAAAAAGAAAACGAAAGTTCTAAGTCTACCGTTATATAGCTTTATTGAGTCATATTTGTGGGATTAGTATTCAACTTAATTTTTTCATGGAACGAGCATGTGACGTTAGGACTGTAATCAGGATCCAACTAAGAACCGGACCGGACCGAACCGGTGGTTCGGTTCTCGGGTGGATCCATGGAACAAACGGTTAGTTTACGGTTCGCATTTTACAGAATCGGTCCTTAATGAACGATTCTCGGTTCTAGGGTAGAACCATCCAACCTGTGAACCGATCACCCCTAATTGCCATCGCTAGACTCAGAGGTGGCCGCCACTAGAGCCCTATACTCGACCCCCATCAATACAAAAATCACCACGCCACAATTTTAATCACCTCATCAAGAAGCAAGAAGCACAATCTTCAGAAAAAAAAATTAAAACAGAAAAAAAAAGGAGGCACTTCATGCAAACAACGAAGAGGGAATGGCTAGCCATGCCTCAAACACAAACTGTAGCTAAAGAACTCCAGACCCAAAAGAAGTCACTGTTTCAGTTTCTTAAGGTTTTCTTAAGGTTTAAGTTCTTCAGGGTCTAAAAGCTGGGGGCATCATGAGGTTACTTGGCAACCATAGTTAAAGTTCGTAGCTTTGAGGTCTAAGTTCACACAATGACATGACTTTTGTACGAGAAAATTTTTTGACTTCTGCACAACAAAATCTTGTCCATTCGTAGTACATCGTTTTCGCATCAAGTCATGGCTTTTGTCGCCCACGACACCAGAAACCTCCACGAAGCCGTCTCATTGTCCAACGCACGATAGAAGTCTAGTCTGCACATCATGGATCCATCACTTCACTACTATCTAGAACGAAATCACCACTTCACATCTTTGATTTCACCGATCAAACTCATCCAAAGTAAAGGTGAGCAAAAAAATTACTATCCAATCAAATCGGATCGAATCGTACCCAATCGATTAATTTTGAATTATAACCAGCGGGTACGGTTCGGTTCCAATTTTCCAAAATCGGAGGGTATCGGTTCGGTTTCCGATTTCAGGTGAGAATTATCCAACCGGTTCAACCGAACCGATTTTTATATAATATAAATAGGCCAATTATTTTAATGAAACCATCTCTTAAATGCTTAACCCATCCGTCACAAAAAAATAGCCTAGACCCGCAAAATGAAAAAAGACTCTACCCTAATCCAACTCTCTTCGCACTCGGTTGCTCTTGTTGTACTTCTTTCTTTTTCTAGTGCAATGGGCAAATTGTCACTTAACCGGTGCCCTTTGATTCCTGAGAATTTTGATTTACAAGGTAAACAAAGGAAACGAAAGTTCTAAGTCTGCCGTTATATAGCTTTATTGAGTCATATTTGTGGAATTAGTATTCAAGTTAATTTTTCATGGAACGAGCGGGTGACATTAGGATCGTAATCAGGATCCAACCAAGAACCAAACCGAACCGGTGGTTCGGTTCTCAGGTGGATCCATGGAATAAACGGTTGGTTCACGGTTCGCATTTTGCAGAACCGGTCCCTAACGGACGGTTATCGGTTCTAGGGTAGAACCATCCATCCTGTGAACCGATCACCCCTAATCCAAAGTAAAAGGAATTTTCGAGAGGCCGCAAACAACGGGTGACGACCATGCTGAGGACCTGTCGCTCTCCCGCGGCCGCTAGTGAGGCCCGACCATCCTCGCCAAGACCTTGACAAAGATTGCCAGCGGTCGCCGTGCAAGTAGGGTGGCCGCGAGAGTTCCTTTCTTCTCTTTTCACATACTTTAAAGTACAAATACATTTAGGAACGGGGTTGTGTTTTGCTCTATCTTTGGTTGGAACATAATCCATTGACTAATGAGTCACAGATATAGACACCTCCCCACTATATTTTTAGTAAAGCATGGATGTGAGTAATTCCTGTATTTTAAATATGTTTGTAACGCACAAATCACGGAATTAACTGAAGAGCTGGGCGGGAAGAGATTTCTCTAAATAGTAAGCAAAAATACGATCCGATAAGTCACAATCTCTTTCCAAGAGTTAGAATGATGGAGCCACCTTGTACATTAATTTTTCCTTGGATAAATCAGATTCACAAGCCACCGTGGACGAAAGATTTAGGCACTTAATATAGGATGAACCGAGTAACCGGATGAATATTTCGCTTGAAAATTTTTACATAGCGAAGATGATCACACTATGATTTTTGTGGCATCGATTCTTTGAGAAATGATTGGGATTTTTTTTATGGAAATGTTCAGATATTGAGAGGTGTTATTGAATAGAATTCCTTTTTTTTTTTATGGTATTAAGAATTGAATAATTTTTTTTAATGTTTCGAAATATGAAGGAAAAAAGCTCATGAAGTTGGCCCGCGCTTTAAATTCTTTAAATCGATTACCCTTCTTTCTTCCGACAAGCCTAAAGCAAAAGAAAACCTAAAAAGCCAACATATATTATTTAGCATTGATTGATATCTCACAAGGACGTGCAATAATGTTGGCGGGCCGACCGTCGCCGGTTCATGAGACTTACACGATATTTTATGAGCTTTCAAGTAGTTGTCCCTTTATCCTTGCATTCTTTGATTATTATTATTTTTTTTCCTTAGCACACTTATTTATACTCATTTTTTCAGAAAAATTGTTAGCAAAATCCTAAACTTATTACATTGATACCGATTTAGTTCTAAACCTTTAATGATGTCAATTTAGTTCTAAACCTTTTAACGTAGAGCTAATTCAGTCATTTCGGTTATTTTTGGTTGGATATTGCTGACGTGGACGCTGGACAGCCTATGTGGCGATAACACGGTTAATGCTAGCGTGGATATTTTCTAATAAAATTTTTAATAATTTTTTATTTTTTAATTGTTTCTTTTTTTTACTTCCTTTTTATATGCCTTTTTTTTTTACTGGTTTCCTCCGGTGGCCGGCGATCTTTTTCTCCTCTCCTCACATACTTTCATTTGTGCCAATCATGTTTATTAGTGCTGTAATTTATTATTTACTAGAAAAGTTCTGTCAAAAACCAAAATACAGGAGGCAAAAGATAAAAAAAATCATGAGGACCACTGTTGACTATATTTTAAAGTACAAGGGCATTTTAGAACAGGCTTTGTCATTCTATCTTTGATTAGATAGTAATCCCTTGATTAGTGAGCTAGACATAGATATCAGCCACGATTATTTTTTTAGAAAAGCATAGATGAGAGTAATGCCTATATCCAACAATCGGGAGACTGGAATACCATGCGTTGACAAAACAATGACCAACTTTTTGTTATGGCTGACAAGTGTGAAAGTTGATACTAGCAGAATTTGGTAATTCAACAAAATTCATCGATGAAAGAAACAGTCAACAACTCGTCAACGAAGTTATTGAGAGCAAATAAGATTTATCCATGAGAACCCTCACTAGGGATAAAGTTATCAACATCGAGAAATTACTGCCAAGTAGTGATATTGTTTAATATGTAACCTTTTTAGATAAGTGTTACTATATAATAGTAACACCAGGGTGGTTATGTTTATTGCCACTATTTCACGTGGCAATAAACATCTTGTAACCACATATATGACTAGGAAGTTATGGGCGTGCATGGCAACCATTCTGTTCCAGAAACTCATTCTGGAACAGAAATAGATTTTTCTATTTCTGTTCCAGAATGAGTTCTGAGCAAAAAAATGTGTTTGATAACGAAACTAATTTCTAATCCTAGAACAGAAATTCATTTGACAAAAATTGAAAATTTCTACTTTTCCTACGGCAGCGGCGGCGGCGGCCGGCGGGCGGCGGCGGGCGGGCGGCGGCCGGCGACCGGGCGGCGACCGGCGGCGGGCGGGCGGGCGGCGGCGGCGGGCGACCGGCGGCGGTGGGGAACAGAAATCAATTTCTGTTTCTCTGAGAAACAACAAATTTTTGTTTCTGATTTCTTGTCCAAATCTATTTCTGGAACAACTTTTTGTTCCAGAAACAGAAAAATAGAAAGAATTTATCAAACGAATTTCTCGTCCAGAAACCATTCTGGAACAGAAATTCTGTTCCAGAATGGTTTTCATGCACGCCCTATCTTTTTACATTCAGTAACAGTTTGTAACTATCTATTGTGGGCTATCACGTGGAGAATTAACAAAAAAAAATCCTCAACCTATTGCAAATGAGCCAATTTAGTCTAAATCTTTAATTTTTGCCAATTGAGTCCTAAACCATTTGCGTTTGTGTCAATTTAGTTCACCCAGCCAATTTTGACTGAAAATCGATAATGTGACATGGTCGATGCTGACGTGGATAATTTTTAACTATATTTCAATATTTTTTTTATTCTTTTTTCTTTCTCTTTCTTTGTTTTCTTCCCTTTCTTCTTCCTCTTGACGATCGCCAAGGTCTGATGATTGACCAGATGTGAAGGTCAAGGTCGATCTCCCTAAACTTCGATGAAGCTTGACCCCTACCAGCCACTGGCGAGGGCAATCCTCATTCGCCCCTAGATGACGAGGTTGATCTTTTACAAAGGCCGGCGAGTTCAACCTCACCAGTCCTCGCCTCTGGCTAGTCATTGGACCTTAGCAATCAGTTGGAGGAAGAAGGAAATGAAAGGGGAAAAAAAGAGAGAGAAAAGAAAAGAAAACTAAATATAATAAATTAAAAAAAATTAAAATTTTATTAAAGATTTTCCACATCAACGATTTTCGGCCAAAATTGATTGGATGGACTGAATTCGACATAAATACAAAAGGTTTAAGTCTCAATCGAAAAAAAAAGGTTAGGACTAAATTGACATAATGACAATAAATTTTAGGGGGTTGCAGGGATTATGTGAGGAAAGATATTTATTAGCGTGTGCTTATTTTGTCAATTGGTTTTGATCTAAGTAACACTGATACACGACATGACATGATAGGACACGACACATCGACACATTATTTCTTAAAAAATAGAGAATTCGGACACGTTGAAACACGTTTTATTTATTATGTACTTATAAAAATATCAATGGTGAGTTTCTTCTTATTCTTATTATGTTTGGGATTCACGATTAGTTTTTTTTTTTGTTGGCTGGGTATATTAATATTGGGATGGCTAGGTATATAACTTAAATATATGCATTTGATAAATTTACATTTTAATCTATAATTTAATGAAAATGCTTAAAATTGACACAATGAGTGTCGAAATGGCATGTCAGAATACTGGACTCGAGTGTCGCTGGCATGTCTTGAACGCTGACCATTTGTGGTTCGTATGTCGAAAGATGTCAGGAAAGTGTCGGACCAATACAGAGACCTTTGAAGAATGTTGGTGCTTCCTAGGTTTGGACCACTGTGTGAGATTCTAGTGGACCTTTTTTTCTTGGTCAATAGATTCTACCCGGCTTCACTTAGCTTTTTATGATTAGTTTTTGAAATCTTGAGAGGCCGTTTGGTTAAGTTTATGCATAAACTGTTTTTGAAAGTTTTTCACAGCAAAATAAGTAGTTTTTCACATCAAAACACGGTTTAGATTGTTACGGATAGAATGGGTTATTTCAAGAGAAAACAAAAGCCAGCATATTCTACTATCTTGGAAACACAATATAATTGTCTCTAATAATTGGAAAATTGATTCTGTCCGCATATAACTTTAGGCCATGCATTACAACACTTTTGGAGTAGACTTTATCCTCCAAAAGTGTTTTTTGGAGCAGAAATTTATTTGGTAACGTAATTTCTAGAGTAGAAATTCATTTAGTTATGTAAATTCATTTTTCTACTTTTGGAGTTTTTTTTTTGGGACATAAACAGTTTTGAAATCACTTGAATAAGTAAAAAATATTTACCTCTAGAGCAGAAGTGTTGCCATGTGTGCCCTTAGAATTTTTTTTTCCCCTCTATACAATTTTAGAGACCTTAGTCTTCCAACAACTGTAATATTCCCTTTAAACCTTAGTCTTCCATTCACCCAGAACTTAGCTGATTATATAAGCTCCTTCTTTATCATGTCCTTTAAATATGTACATGATGAATAATGGATTATATATTTCTCGCACTTTTTTCATATGTAAGTATTAATATCAACCTGTGTTTCTTTTGTTTATTTTAATTAGTCGACATTTAGTTTAAATATCTAGTTTATAAGCGAAACTTACCATGGAATAATAATATCAAAAAGTAGAATTAGCAGTTACACATGATAAATATTATTTAACGAGCATTATGTAAAAATTAGCTTTTAGTATCAAGGGTAACCAAACGTTCCCTTTTTAATTAAAAAAATTTAATAAACTAGAACAAGTTAAATGATTGCATTGTGTATAAATGAAAACAAAAAACAAACGTATGTACGGCACCTTAGTCAATGTTCAATTTGGACATCAATTCCTTTTTTTTCTTGTCAAATCGATGCTTTTCCCTTTTTTTATAATAGAAACAATTTGATCTTTTTAGCTAGCATGAGAATCCAACTCGATCAACGCCGGTTCATCGATGGGCCATTACTTTGTGTAGTCAGTCACATTAGCAATAATGAAAAAGGAGAAGAAGAGAATAGAAGAGAGCGAGAGAGATGCGCCCATCCATAAAGCGGGAGAAGAGCAGGAGGCCTCGTCGTTCTTTTCTTCATTGTTCTCTGTTCTTCGTCGAAAGAAAGTTTGACAAAGGATAACACCAGAACAAACGTGATTCTATTATCACATTAAGAGAATTAAGTGCCAATCTCAACCCTTGTGGGCTGTAGGTTGGGTTTGCCCATTTTAGGCGGCTCATGGCCCAACCACAAAGCCCAATGGGAGACAAAGGCTACAAAAGAAATCACGAGGACAACCATTAACCACATTTTAAAGTACAAAGACATTTAGGAAAAGGTTATCTTTTGCTCTATGTTTGATTGGAAAGCAATTCATTAATTATGAGCTACATATAAAGACATCTCCCACATGAATTTACAGTAAGCATAAATGTGAGCAATCGCTACATCTTGAATATGTTTGTAATGCACAAATCGCAAGATTGACCGACGAGCTGGTTGGAAAGAGATTTCTCCAAAGAGAAAGCAAAAATACGTTTTGATAAGTCATATTCTCGTTTTGGAAAGAGATTTCTCTAAATAGAAAGCAAAAAAACGATCCCATGAGTCATATTCTCGTTCCAAGAATTAGAATGGTGGAGCCACCTTGCACATTAAGAATCTTTGGACAAATTAGATTCTTGGGCAATGGTGGACAAAAGATTTAAGCACTTAATATAGGATAAACCGAGGAACCGGATGAAAATTTCGCTTAAAAATATTTATAGAGCAAAGACGATCACGTTATGATTTTTGAGGCATTACTTCATTGATGAAATGCTCTTGATTTTTTCTTTTTATGGAAATGTTCAGATATTGAGATGTGTTATTAAATGGGAAATTCCTTTTTTTAATAATGATTATAAGAATTGAATAAATCTTTTTGTCTAATGTTTAAAAATATGACGGGGAACAAGCTCATGGAGCTGGGCATGCGCTTTTGAATTCTTTAGAAATGGATTGCCTTTCTTCTTCTGACAACCAAATCAAAAGAAAACCTAAAAATCCCACATGATTCAGCATTCATTCATTGGCATCTCACAGTCTTCTGGTCTCCTCCACAATCTCGCTCTCTCTCTCTCTGGCTCTGTCTCTCTCTCGCAGTCATCAACTTTTGACTGTCTGGGTCTCCCCTCTCCATGTCAGAATGTTAGCGGAGCGACGCTGATTCGCTGCCGCAGTAGAAAACCCTTTGACCAGGTGATGGGCCTTCGCTCTTTCCTCCTCCAATGGCCAAATCGTCGCTCCTCCTGATCGATCCGATCCTGCCCATCACCGGCATCAATCTCCTCCTCATCCTCCTCCACTCCCTTTTATAACTCGTGCTCTGTCACCGGTTCTTCCGGTGCCAGCTGCCATTCCTCGAGTTCTTGATTGGATCCCATTTCTCGGGGTTGCCTCTGGGAACCGCTTGTTTCGCCCAATTTCTTTGGCCACCCAGAAAACGCGGGAAGCTAGATCCGATAAAGTTCGAATCTTTAGCTCCGTTGTCCGTACATCTCGCGGATCCTTTAACTCCGCTGGTTTGATTCCACTGAGGTAGGTCCTGTGGCTTTTCCATGATGCGACTCTGTAACTTTTTTCAGGGATATTCTGTATTTCTTCAGTTTAATTTAGAGCGAAAAAGATCGGAATAGCATCTGGGTGTTGGTGTGCCATATGTGGGTTATTATTATAATAATTATTATTTTTTGATTTCTTGTGATTTAAAGTGGGACTGAGGAAATTGGGTGAATTTGTCTGTGTTTTAGAGTGGTTGATTGGAATGGCCTCGGTGTTTATATATCACGTCGTTGGTGATTTAACTGTGGGGAAGCCCGAGCTTGCGGAGTTCGTCGAGACGGACACAGTCGAGTCGGCCATAGCAGCAATCGGAGCGTCAACGGAAGGAGGGATACCAGTGTGGAAGAGGAAATCGTTGCCCGGAAGTGTGGTTGAGAGCGCCGATATGAGGCAGCAGAGGTTTGTGGGTATCTTGGATTCTTTTGACATTGTCACTTTTTTGGCGAGGAGTGAGTGTTTGCAAGATCAGGAGAGAGCCATGAAGACCTCTGTGTCTGAGGTGGTTGTCCCCAATAGTTCTTTGCTGAAATTGGTTGATCCTGGAACAAGGTTAGATCTCCTTTTGCTCACTAGCCTCGATTTTTTCCTGGATAGTCATAGTGATTGGTTTAATCATGCTATGTTATGCATTGTTAGTTCTTTTTTTTGGGGATTGGAAGGTCTGATCTTTCAAGTTTTATTTATTTAAGTATATTCTATATACTAAGTGATGGCGGCAAGCATCAATTGAAATTGTGTGATTCGATGTTCTCCTTGTTGCTTTTTATTAGTGTGAAATATGGCTGTTTTTGTTGCATTAGCTTATGATCAACTCACTCCAGAATGAGTGCATTATGTGTTTGAAGCACGTTGGCCAGCATTCAACTTCCTGAGATTTGTGACTGAACTTTTGCAAAAGAAAAGTCTAATCTCCTAGTTAATTCGACTACTTATACCTGATAAAAATGTGCACCCTTCATACTGTGAGATGGTGACATTTTGCGTAATATTCAGAAGTGTGAATTGAGAATAAAGTTTGTATAATTTTAAGCGACCTTAAACTAATGAGAATGGTCCACAGGATTATTGAGGAACGGATATGTTTTTGGGAGCATGGTTTGTGGCAGTTCTACGTTAATATTTGGATAAAAGGAATGTATCATGCAACTAGATGAAGGTGTCGCTTTTGGGTGTGAGCACGAAAGAAATACGGGACAAATATTTATTGGAGCTGGATTATGGAGAGCAATTGTACATCGTCCAAAAGTAGTTAGGGTTTTAGTAAGCTAGGATTATATGGGTAAAACTTGTAAAGAAGAATTTTGGGGGATATTGTACTGGATAAAGAGTTAAATAGCTCCATAGGCCACTTGGTTTTCGGGCACTCAAGGTAGATATTGTACTGGGCAAAGAGTTAATAGCTCCATAGGCCACTTGGTTTTTGGGCACTCAAGGTAGATATTGTGGTCCATATTCCCCTCCGAACCCACCCCCCCCCCCCCCCCCCCCCCCTCTCTTTTTCCAAACAAAAATAAATAAATAAATAAAGAAAATTTACCCCCAGTGTTCTGTTGAGTTTGTTTATGCTAACCCCTGAGGGAAAAAAACTGTTGTCATTGGAGCTAATCTCAATAAGAGATCTCTTCCTTTCTTAAGGTTCTGAGTTTTCACCTGTATGGGAGAACAACATAATGCAGCTTTAATTATTGTTATGCACGTGGAAAAGGATGGAGGAAAAGAGAACTTTTGTTCATTGATGAGGACTTGCATATGTTCCTAGTGATTACCCTCATCCCGATAGATCTTTACTATACTTGAGCAGTCATTCGGTTGAATCTTGAGAACATGAAGTAACCTTTTTCGAGTGATCAGTTGCTTACTACTTCATATGCTATCTAAGTATATACTAGTCATAGGTGACGAGGTAGCCTGTTCCGCTGAGGTATTATTGACTTTTGTTCTTTTGGTGGAAGACTAATAGATGCACTGGAGATGATGAAGCAGGGCGTGAAGCGTCTTCTTGTCCCGAAGAGCACTGTGTGGAGAGGCATGAGCAAAAGATTCTCAATTTGTACAATGGCAAGTGGCTTAAGAACAACAGCAGCAACAATCTTGCTGTCAATGCCAACCGGCCTTCCTCATCTTCCACCACCTCTATCTGTGACAAGTTTTGTTGCCTTTCCAGAGAAGACATCCTCAGATTCCTCATCGGTTGCCTAGGTGCACTTGCACCATTGCCTCTTTCCTCCATCTCATCCCTTGGAGCTGTCAATTTTAACTACAGTTCTGTGGATGCCTCTTCACCTGCCATCGAAGTGACTGGGAAGCGACCTCATGACCCCAGAGCGCTTGCTGTTGTGGAGAATTCACCAGATGACGAACCCAAGATAATTGGTGAGATTTCAGCTTCCAAACTGTGGAAATGTGACTATGTTGCCGCAGCATGGGCTTAGCCAATCTCTCGCGCCGGTCAGTTTGTGATGGGGGTTGAAGATAACGTGACTCCAAGGTCATTGCCTGAAATTCAAGTTAACAACTCAAAAGTGGGACCCAGTGACGGTATGGCCAAGGGAGTCGGGTCGAACCGGCTGAGGAAGTTCAGCAGTAGGAGCATCGGGTTCTTCAGCAACCCAACAAGCCCGAGTTTTGGCGCTAGTAGGAGCATGTACAGGGGAAGAAGCGCACCCTTGACATGTAAGGTCACGAGTTCATTAGCTGCCGTAATGGCTCAGATGTTGTCTCACAGGGCCACTCACGTGTGGGTGACCGAGTCTGACAGCGAAGACATACTAGTTGGGGTGGTGGGCTATGCAGAAATTCTGGTTGCAGTGACGAAGCAACTGCCGCCTAGTATTCCATCAATTCGATCCGTTGAAGGACTTGCAACAGCACCAGAGATTCAGAGCTGATGAAATCTTTTTGCCAGACCTTTTTTGGGGGATATAGACTGTACGTACCAATATAGTGTTAATGTGATTCTTCTTTATGAGCTCTTCTTTAGGGCGTTGTTTATAGACGGGAGACGAAAGGACCTCTAGGGCTATGGGGTCATAAAGTTATGCTTGAAATTGCAGCTGTTAATAGCTTAAGATTTGGTTGGTTTGTCACCGAAGTGATTGAGAATGTAGAATGTCATGGCAAGAGAAATTGGTTTTTACTTGAGGACTGTTTATCGGATTGAGAAATTTGTTTGTATTCCTTATTGCTATGTTTGTATTCTTGGATTGCTTTCGGACTATTTGTGTTGGTTTGTGCGACTGCATTGTGATTTCAGATTACATTGTGTGTATTTTGATCAGATTGCCCACATTCGAGAGTAACACCACAATCACGCTGAAAATGAACGTGTTATGGACTAAATACCTTGATCAAGGGCTCGACAGTGGAATCAAAGGCACACTCCTAAAGATCCGATCAATTCGATCAGTAATAGATTATGGATATGGAATTAGAGATAGATTCAGTGATCAGTAATAGATAATGCTTATGGAATTAGAGATAGATTCGAAAGTCGAAATAAAATTGCTCCCTCTTAATTAATGGTGAACATGGGTCCAGGGTAGAACCGGGAATCGGAGAACCGAACCTATGGTTCTGGTTCGGTTCCCGATTATGGTAAAATAGGGTCCAGTTCTCGATTCTGCATTTATAGGAACCGTTGGTTCCGGTTTTGGTTCCCGTTCTGCCTTGGAATTGAATCGGACCCGGAACCGGAACATATAAACCCTAGTTTCTAACTTTCTGTTTCTCTTTCTTCCTCTGATGTCTCCCAACGACAAACAAATTGGCCAAATTCCTCAATGTCGAGTCTTCCCTCACTAATGATCTCCCACATGACCATCCCTCCCCAGCCCTTCAACGATGAACGTTCCTTCGTTGTCAACCGCCTCGTCCTCGACACCCACACCTCAGACGATGTCCCCAAATTTCGATTCTTGCTAAGTCGTCGACGCCCTCCTCCCCACCAAATCTGATCGTTCCAGCGATGGGTCTCTGAGCACAAGAAATTGATTTTTGGCAAGCGCGTCTTATCTGGGTCCACTGAGAGCAACACGAGGAATCTTCCAACGATGTGTGAGATTTGAGTTGGAGTGAAACCTCGGTTCTGAAGACACCAATGATTGCATCTGGTCCTGAAGGGGTTTCGAATTTGACAAACTTGGAAGTGGAGAGAGCCGATTCTGGAGACAACCCACAAGGAGTCAACGAGGTAGGAGGCTGTGAATGATTCCGATTTCGAGGAGATCGAGGAAAACCTGAGCAGCAGGTGGAGTGAATCAGCTTGTGGAGGAAGTCGAAGGACCCTAACATGAAGCAAGGCTTTGCGAGAGAAATGGAACTTGGGTCTTTCATGTGAAATTATTGAAACTATTTTGCAGGTTCTCGGGTACCCTAAAACCGACCCTGGAACCTGTGACAAGGTAGGTTCCAGGTTCTAAAGTATGCAGGGTAGGTTTCCAAGTTTGAAAAAATAAAGAACTTGTACTAGCTGGTAGGTTCTAGGTTTAAGTGGGAACCTACCCGGAAACCTGGAACCATCACCCCCTACTCTTAATGGGAAAGTGTTATACGAGTTTTGTATACATATTGAACTGAATTGGATCCTTCAAAATGGTGGGTTTCATGTGAGTCTCACGTGATTCTCCTTAATTTCATTTTATTCTCAAATTCAGTTTTAATTTGTCTATTTGATGTGACTTTGTTCCTGTCCTATATTTCATTTCTAAGACTCGGCTTTCAAGAGTCTGATGGATGTTGGAATTCCCTGTTTTCTCTCTTTCCAAGTGTTTAAGAGTTCAATTTGTAGTTGGCCCTCAAATGGTCGGGCCAGGCCGAGCCGAGTTGGGTTGATACCCTTATAAAGCCGTGTGTTGAATATTGCATGCACTTTCAATCACTTATGGAATACCACCCAAAATTCCCCTGAAGAGGGTGGTGCCAATTCTCAAGAACTACACTAGAGTAGACTTACCGTCGACAACTTGTTGTCAATGAAACCCTATGAAGCACCCACACTAGTAATAGTTACGGCCTGGTCAATGTGCCTCGTTAGTGCGTTTTTTTCGCGCCTTTAAAAGGGCATTTTAGTGAGTTAAAACCAAAGTCCCAGGATGAACGAGTTGCGGAGTCTGATGGAGGAAATTCACTGCAAGGGATACATGTTATTTGATGCCAATTTATAATGCCCTAGACTCCGGCTTTATATGGGCGATCGCTCTTAGTAATTGTAACTCGATAGAGAGAGTAATAGTGAAGAGGTTACCATAATGACGCGATTAATTTCATTTCTAAGCCGAAAGAGTAATTTTTGTAAAAATTCATGTGTCTTCTTTCATCGATCGCCATTTTTTCCTAAGACTAATGTCAAAGCACGTTTCGCTGAATAAGTGGGGACAATGAAGATGGACGAAGGGAAGGTGAAGATCGAACTGTTTGACAGTCAGGACTGTGGTTTTAAAAGATGCAGATTGAGAATTACGTATCAAAAGAGATTGCATTGCTTGTGCGCGTAGATAAGCCAATATTGATTGAATAATATAAGACTAGTAAATATTAGATTGGCAGGTCCTAGATGTGATTTCTCTCACGTTGGCACAGAATTTTCCTTCGACATTGCTGACAAGACACCAATGGATTTGATTAGGGTTTTGATTAACATTTATAAGAAGCCATCTACGTCAAACCATGCATATTTTAATGTATCGTCTATTCAATCTAAAGATAGACGAAGGTGTTTTCATGGCACATTAAAGAATTCAATGTGATCATGACTTTATTGATATGGTGGAAATCAAAATTCAATGACAAGGTAAAAGCTTTGATTTTGTTATTCTGTAACTAAAAGTTAGAAAGGAATTGCGATTGTGGTGATTGTTCAAAACAATTTGAAGTTTCAAGAGATATGCGATTTGATCCTTAGCGGATCTTCACGGAAGAGAATTGGGCGATTTTTTTTTAGCGCTAACTTGAACATTGAAGTAGAGTGAGAAACAATCGAAGAGACCAACACCAAAACCGCGGTAGATGAAGTTCAGCAAATCGGATCTCGCGGTGAAATAATTCGGCGGAATTGTGCAAAGAATGGCGCATTTTGAAACGAGAATTTTTTTTTTTTTTTGGGGTGAGAAAAACTTCATTCATTCATTAACCAGGTAGGACAACATCAGAATTTCTAAGGTCCAAAACAAAACAAAGTACAAAGATACGAAGGAGGCTTTACGAGCCAATTCGGACATCTTGGTTAGCTGAACGAGGGCAATGGGCCAAGGAGATGCCCCCTAATTGGTTGAGTTAATCTTGACGATTAGTTACAGTCGAACGGATGGGCGGCGGACTCTCCTCAAGCCCAAAATCCACCGTGCGAAGGGTAAACAGTCAGTTTCAACTCTGACTCTTGGTCTGCAGCACGTCCACTGATATCTAACTTAACCCTCATCTTCTCATCCTTTTTTTCAGAAACTCCAGAGTTTTCCTCGCGGCAAAGGGTTTCGGCTACTGTTGCTGCTAAAGACGCTATGAGCTTGAAACAAGATTGTAGAGCCCCAAGAAGAAAAATCAGTATCGGCATCAATCAATAGAAGAATTTTCGAATGAAACCATTGAAGGGACTTTTGTCGGCTTAAGTATACTACAAGTGTCAAAAATTATGTACGACGCTCATTTTAGTGCAAAAACTTTCAAAACAATAACTTAAATGGCAAAAAAATTTCAAACGATCACTAACTGCTATTTTTTTTAAAACATTTATTTCAGTGTCAAAACTTTCAAATAATCACTTAAGTACTAATTTTTTTTTTGAAAAATGATCACTTAAGTGTCATTTTTTAAAAAATAGAATTGGCAGTGAAGTGATCGTTTTCGAAAAAAGTGGCACTTAACTGCTAATTTTTTTTAAAACATTTATTCATTGCCCAAAACTTTCAAAACAATCCACTAAGTACTATTTTTTTTTTGAAAATGAACATTTAAGTGCCATTTTTTAAAAATAGAATTGGCAGTGAAGTGATTGTTTTTTGAAAAAAAGTGGACACTTAAGTGATCTTGTTTCGAAAAAAGTGGTACTAAGTGATCGTTTTTGAAATTTTGGAATTGAAGTGGTTATTTTTCAAAAAAATTGATACTTAAGTGAACATTTTGAAAGTTTTGGCACTAAATGAGCACCGTACATAAATTTTGGCGCTGTAGTTTACTTTAGCTGACTTTGTCTATGCCAGCTTAATTTGAGCATCTACAGTCTGATTGATTCTTATATCGTGGTTTTTCACTCAGCCCACATAAATAATTAATGTTCACTTTTGGAGCTGGAAGTTTGGCAGAGTTTATTTAGCTAACGATGAACCCTTTTGATGTAGGATGGGTGATGTTCAAATAAAGACTATCACGGCCTCAATGGAAGTTGCACGATGCCAGAAATGCTTTTGGCCCTAAGAAAAATCCGATCTCTATAGATCAATTAAACAATACATGAAACATAACTATTTGGGGTCGACTTGTGGAAGATTGCCAAAGCCACTATAGGTGTAGTACGGAGAACAAATTGGGAATATTGTATATGATTGAAAGCAATAAAGAAATATAGTAGTTTGCCGACTTAGAACCTAATTCCAAACTGTGGCACTGATGGTTAGACACATGACAAAAAGAGATGAAGGGTTAGCATGAAATACTGTCTGATCTTAAGTCCGTAGAGATAGTCCTTACCCGAAAACTGCGTTCTTACAAGTAAAAATATGTAATTATTTTCGGAATATTTGAAGATAACCAAATGGAGGAAAGTTAGAGTTGTGCATATAGATGCAGCGGACCAGCCCTTATGCACTCCTTAGTGCTTCACACTACTACGTCACGTTCATTAGCTACTCCAGAGTTAGGTATGAGTTTATTTTGTGAAAAATAAATCTTATGTGTTGGGCACTTTTAAAAAAGGGAAAGTAAAGTGAGAATGAGAATGGTTTGAAGATTAAATATCTCAGGTCTGACAATGGTGATGAGCATGAAGTTTGCTAAAAACATGAAATAAGTATGACAAGAACGGTTCCAGCATACCACAACAAAATGGAGTTGTTGACAGGATTAATAGTACTCTGAATAACCATGCAAGAAGTACGCAGATGCAAGTAGCATTACCCATACATTTTGTGTAGATGCAATTAACATAGCGGCTTACCCGATCAACAAAGGACATTCGATTCCACTGATTTTAAGCTACCAAAAGAAGAATAGACAAGAAGAAGAAATCTCTCATATCTTAGACTTTTTGTTGCCTTTCCCAGGTAGACATAGATTCGAAAATAGAGAAAAGCTTGATACAAAGGCTAGAAAATGTTATTCCATTGGATATTGTTCTAATTATTTTGTCGTCGATTTTGAGATAAACAAGTAAAAAAAAAAAAAGAACTAATGATGTTTCATTGAATGAAAACATTATGTACAACGATAAGCATGTGGTAGAATCCAGTGTGAGGGAAAAGTAGAGGTTACTAAGAAGATGGAATTGGAGAGGGTTTCTAACAGTATTCTGGTTAAGAAATCTCAAAAAACTGTTGTGTAGACTTTGATCAAGAACCAGAATGAGAACACCTACACTTGACCCCACTTTAAGAAGATCCAGCAGAACATCAACACTCGTATAAAAGTGTTCTCCATTGTTGCATCATTTAATTTTAAATGATGCTTGGGAACTAAAATATATTTTAAAAGCAATACAATTTATTTATTAAGCGGGAGTTGGCAATGTAGGATGAATTGGATTCACTCAAGAAGAACAAAACTTAAATAGTCTACCATTCAGGCCGTTAAGAAATAAATTGTTTTTCCGTTACGAAACGGCTTGTTGATGACAATCAATTGAGTAACGGCTGGTTAAATCTTACTGTTACGGGCAATTAAATTCTGCTGTTACGGGCAACGGATGGCTGTTACGGGCAACGGATGGCTGTTACGGGCGATTAAATCCTGCTGTTACGTAATAGATGGCTGTTACGGACGATAAATCCTGTTGTTACGTGTAACGGATGGCTGTTACGGGCGATTAAATCCTGCTGTTACGTAACAGATGGCTGTTACGGACAATTAATCTGCTGTTATGAGTAACGAACGGTTGTTACAGACGATTAAATCCTACTTTATAAATTAATTTGTAACGGCGAGTAATGGCTGATTAATTCCTCATTTCGAAATGCCTCTTGCTCTATAAATAAATGGCTCCCTTCGAAAGATTGTATCAGCCTCAGAAATCTCTGTCTCTTTGCGTTCAGCACTGTTTTCTCGAAATTCGTCTTCTCTTCTTTGAGTTCTTCCCGATAGTGTTCGGCTCTGGTTTGTTCTTGTTCGCTGAGAGCTTTGAAGTGTTGTGCTCGCTTCTTTGCTGATGCCTGTTGTATCCTGGGAGGCAGATGTTCGTGGTATCTCAAGTGCATACTGGAAGAGACGAATCTGCTTTAAGGAAACCTGTGTCGAATACAAGCTTCAGTGTATCGATTTTTTTTTTTCTAATTATGTATTTGCAGTTCAGTTTCCTTTTATTGTATTATTTATACTAAAGCCATTTTGAATTGTCATAATAAAGACAAATGAGGAGCAGGAGTACACAGCTAAGGTGCCTTATGCTTCAGCTGTCGGCAGTTTAACCTATGATATGGTGTGCATAAACAAGACAAGTCATGCAGTGAGATTCGTGAGTAGATATATGGCTAATATAGGAATAAATTATTGGGAAGTCGTAAAATGGCTACCGAGATACACGAGGGGTACTTTAGTGTGTCGTCTTTGTTTTAGAAATAATAGCATGCCTTTACATGACTTCGTCGATACAAATCTTGGTGTGACATGATCAATAGGAAGAGTACCCTGGCTTATGTTTTTACCTTAGGTGACACTACAGCCAGTTAGACATCTATACTTCACAAAAGCATGCCCCTCTCAACCACTGAAGTAAAATATGTTGCTACATCTGAAAATTGGCAAGGAGATGTTTTAATCGAACAATTATCTAAAGGTGATAGGCAAGGAACAAAATAGCAATGTTTTTCTCAGTGATAGTCAAAGTATAATTTTTTTTTCTTGAAAGAATCCAGTCCTTCAATCAAGAAACAAACAATATTGAATAGAAGTATCATCTGTGCATCAGCTGATAGATGGTGGGAAGTCATTCAAGAAGATTGATGCAAGTCGTTAACGCACAAATATAATCCTTATCTGACCTAACTAAAATGTAGCAAGGGCAAGCAAGGGTCGGATCCACAGGGAATTGTACTACGAAATTCTCTTAACGTTATTCTCGGTAATTGACTTGAGGTCAAGTGAAAAAAAAATGGGTATTCTGAATTAAAAGCAATAACAGAAAAGTAATAACGCAAACTATCAATAATGAGAGATCTAGGACGCTCGACTTCCCCTCGTGTCATTGTATCTGATTCCGCCTTCTCATGCTATTGAATCATCAGATTTGTTAACCTAGGATCCTAAAATCTCCTCATACCTCTCCCGAGGATATGAGAACGTATCAACTGGTATCAATCGCGCGCTATCCCTAGGCTCGCGCGACTAGTTGTGACCCGTTATGAATCGATCCTAATTGATTACCTAGGTGACCAGATATATCCTATTCTGCTCACTAATAACCTGGTTTTCCAACTCTTAGGTTAACTTAGGTTGCCTTGTTCGTTAATCTGAACCTAGACTCCTCTCCCGAGTTCCTAGGTTATCTGATCTATACTAATCGGTGATCAGGCGATTAACACGCATGAAGAACAAAACAGACAAACAGAACTGATAAACTAAATGCATTAAAAGGATAGGAGTTCACAAATACATCAGTACACGAGGTTCCGTCTAAGCCCTAGAAAAGGAATTAGTTCATCATCTCGAGGACAATAATCAGAACAATACACACATGACATAATACAAATGAAGGAAATAGAAAGAGAGAGTCGCTAAAACCCTCGCCGTCGCTTCCACGTTCTTCCTCAGTTTGTCCACTCTGAACTCTGTTGTGTATCCACTGCCGTTCCTCCCCAAAATATCCGCTCTCTCCTTCTTTCTTTCTCAAAGATGAATATATATATCAATCTCCCGAGTTGTCCCACACGAAAAGATATCCCAAACAGATAACCTTCCTAATTTAACTCAACCCTAGTCTAAAATATTTCTTAATTTACGAAAACGCCCTCCAATCCCCGACCGAATCGCTGACAGAGTTCTCCGCGTGCTTGGTGACTTCTGCGAGCAACACGTCTGGACCGACGCATCTTTGGATTGAACGGACCGTCTTCATTGCTTCTGGAGAGTGGCGGACGCGTCTCTATGGTTGGACGGACGCGTCCGTCTGGCTACTGTGTAAGACGGACGCATCTCTCACGTTGGATGGACGCGTCCGTCATACTCCTGGCTTGGCTTTGTGGGAGACGGACGCGTCTCTCATATGAGGCGGACGCGTCCGTCATGCTTCTGAGCTTCACGTCCATGGCAGACGCGTCTCTCCTTGGCTCGGACGCGTCCCTCACCTGTAAATAATCTTAGCCATTAAATAACTTGGAGATAGTAGAATCACTTAAATAACCTAAAATTGATGAAATTTCTCAGCTAGTTGCACATTTTGCTCGCCTAAAACGGCCCTTTTAGCTCTACTTTCTTAGAGTCATCACACCCCCAAACCTACCTTTTGCTAGTCCTCGAGCAAAATAACATCAAATAAAATGAATCAAAACTACCAAACATTCCTCAACTGTCTCTGAGTCAACTAGTCATGAAATACCTTCTTTTAATATTCTCAGAAGTGATTGTACTTGTCCCCAATAGTCCAATTCATTCCTTTGCTTAACTCGCACTAAAACAAGTCACATAACTCATCCTCTACTAAAACAAAGCATTTTTATTATTTGAGAAAAGCATCTCATGCTGATAAGCAACCGATATCGACAAACCATTTTTTAAAGCAAAATGATTTGTAACGATTCTCAGAACTAGCCTTGCATCACTCCATCCACTTGTCCAAAGGTTAAACCATCCAACACAAGCACACTCAGCAAATATTCTGCAAGGTTACATGATTCTTAAGTGTCCCGTCCTTATAACCACCCATGTAGCGAGAAATCAACCAATGACTCCCGATCCAGTTGGACAAGGCATTAAGTGATGAAGCACTCCTCAGGTTTATTCTCGGGTCGGTTAGGGACTAACAGACACTATCAGTACATATCCAGATCACATTAAAACAGAAAATTATAGTTCAACTCTGGACATGGTACTTAGAACCATGATCCCTGATTCTCTTTTTCTCTTTTCATTTCATATTTTTTTTTTTGAATGAAAATGGTTGCTCCCCTAAACTTCATTTCAAGAAGATACTCATAAGCACGTCCTAATCCTCATTACTTCACATGTTCTACTAAAATAAGGTTGATTCAACCAGAAACCTACCAAGACATGAGACCATGATTGTTGAAAATCAAAAGGTTTCAGGTTGCAGCTTTGATGGATAAAAATGACAAGTCTTAACCGCAAGTTAATTTCCAGAACTCCTCTTTCCATTAAAGACATGTACGAACTCACTAGTAATCCTCATCGAATAGAAGTTATTTCAAAACAATTGACAGTGAGACGTGAGGAATCAGATGCTCAACAAGACCAACTGGCAATTATCAAATTCAGACTCTAACTATCAATCCGCCCCCTATAAAACTTAGCACCCCAACCTATTATTCACCATAACTCATTACTCAGCAATCAGTCATATTCATCACTAATAGCACCTACTCAGCAACACCCGTAAGTTTGACACCCCAAACCTACCAAGAACATCGTCTCGATGTTAAGAGAAAGAGGGTAAGAAAGGGACTCCCTGGGGTCTACTCTTCCTCCGAAGAGTCTTGTTGTGCATTGTCATCCTCGTTGTCTTCTTCGTCTACGTACTCATCCATTGAGCTGCCTGTGAAGATTGCTCCCATGGGATCATGCTCTGGAATTGCAACATGTCATATCCAGCCGCCGCCCATGGAAACGCATGTTTGTCCTCGTTGCGTCGCAGATTCTCATCAATATGCTCGTGGCGGAGGCTTCTGCCTTGTCGCCCTGTTTTCTCTCCGCATTTGGCGAAGGAGCTGAAGGACTACATTCCCGAGTCGGCTGGTGCTGGGTGGTCGGGGACGTCCTGTCTCTCAGGCTGAGGATCGATCCTGCTGGTGCGGATGTCCCTGCACGGAGGGCCCGTGCGCCGTGCACCTGTTACCTCCTTTGATGCCTATCCCGACTTTTCACCACCACAACTGTTCAATATATTTTTCAGTATAATCGTACCTGGGGGAAGTTTTCTCTCATGGTCTTTGTCGCGACCCTCTAAAAAATTTTTAAATTTTAAAGGGGTTAACGGATTATTAGGTTATTAGATTTGACTAACTAACGCGGACCCTCCCAAGCCCTACCGAATCGCAACTTTGATTTTTGTTTAAATGATTTTGAAATTTGGAGTCGCCACTAATCGTTCTTGGTAGGTCGATTAGAAACCTAAATAAATTAGCGGGAGAACTAATTTATTCCTGCGAACCAGAGATTATGAGCTCGGGGACTTGGTTACACTAGTTAATTAAAACTAATGCCCTTTCGGTACCTTAATTTCATGGATATCCTAATTCGGCAACTCAGGCTTGGTTTATTCCTAGGCTCTAGTAGGGTATTCTCTTTTGTGTTTTCACTTTTTAAATAGGATGCATGGATGGTATATATTTTTATTTGTTATATTTTTTTTAAGTGTTAAAGATTCCCTGAAGCCGAAAGAGGGAGTGTGTTAACGACTTCTGTGCAGTATTACGACCTACTCATCTTTTGGGTCTGATGATTCAAAATTAAATTATAGGAAGTACATGACAGTGAATAAACACCTCCAATGGGAGGCCTAGCATTGGCTTGGCTCTTCCCTTTGGGATTTAAGGTACAGGTATTTAAGTTGCAAGTATTTAAACTACTGTAAGTAAAAACCTCCAATGGGAGGCTAAGCATTGGCTTGGCTCTTCCCTTTGGGATTTAAGGTACAGGTATTTAAGTTGCAGGTATTTAACTACTGTAAGTAAAAACCTCCAATGGGAGGCGAAGCATTGGCTTGGCTCTTCCCTTTGGGATTTAAGGTACAGGTATTTAAGTTGTAGGTATTTAACTACTGTAAGTAAAAACCTCCAATGGGAGGCTAAGCATTGGCTTGGCTCTTCCCTTTGGGATTTAAGGTACAGGTATTTAAGTTGCAGGTATTTAACTACTGTAAGTAAAAACCTCCAATGGGAGGCTAAGCATTGGCTTGGCTCTTCCCTTGGGATTTAAGTACAGGTATTTAAGTTGCAGGTATTTAACTAATGTAAGTAAAAACCTCCAATGGGAGGCTAAGCATTGGCTTGGCTCTTCCCTTTGGGATTTATGTGTGCAGGTATTTAAATTGCGGATGGACTTTGTCCTCTCCATTCTGGGGTATGAATTCTTTAAAATGAAATACAACGAATTGATTCAACAATTTGAAATTTGTGCGCGCTTGAGGACTCCTCCAAGCCGATTTTGTGCTTCCATAGGGTTGACCATTGATATAGAGCTGCGGCTTCCTGACATAAAATAGAGTGAAGTGTCAGTATACAAAATATGTGCTAATCTGCACCTAAAACCAGAAGAGTGAAAAGAGCACTTATCTCCCATTTTTTTTTTGGGAGGGATTTATATAATTGATTTTCGCTCTCTATGTTCCCAATATAGAGAGTCTCTTTTGAATTAAGAGAGACTTTTAGTCAGAGATCAGCTGAGAAATCGGTGGACAGCTTAGGAGCTTGTTTGGACCGATTCTTTTTTTTGCACTTCCATGGGATTTGTCGTTGGTATGAAATTGTCCTTTACCTAAAACAAAATATGAGGAAAATAGGAAACGGAAATTTGATATCATTTAATAATAATGATAATAATAGCGATAATAATAATAATTATTATAATTATAATAATAACAACAACAATAATAATAATAATGCTAACGAATAAAATGAAATAAAATAAAGTAAAGAAGGTAAAAAGAACAGAAGACCACTTAGCTTCGATGTATTGCCAAAAATTTCTGGCAAAATTATTTGATCATAATGGTCCGCGAGAATCACATTAAATAGCTATGGTCTTCAAGAAATATTATAATCTATTACGAACACATCTTCCTCTACTTTTCCAGATTGGAGGATCGATATTTTCATGCTCAGGACCAACGACTCACATTGCATGTGCATACTCCAGAGGAATATAAGCAAAAGATCCTGCAAAGAATTGAATAAAATATTCTCTCTATGGGTGGAGAATATTTTATTCAAGAAATGGGTAAAGAGTTTCTTCATCAAACTTGCTCAGCCTGCTTTTATCGTGCATTGCCCGTAAGTTCTCGAACTGCTTGATCTCTTTGGGGGTCCATTTCGTCAAATACGTGCAGGGCAATTCGAAGAACTATAAAAATAGAAGTGCAACGAGTGAAATCGAAGCAAACAGGCACTTAAAACAGATCATATAGACCACTACTGATATGCAGAATTAACGGATTTGGTTCCGTTTGACCCGTGAGTGAAATGGAGCGGAACCCAGCAGATACCAAGCACAAAAACAGGGGAACTTGGATCGGACTTATTCGGACCAGTAAACGGCGGCGGCAACGGTCGGCAAGGCTTAAGCGGCCGCGTGAGGACCTCTCTGAGAGTCAGCGAAGGGGGCGGTGAGAAGTTTTAGAATTAGGAAGAGGAGTTGAAAGGAAGCAGACAGCGGAGTTCAAAGGAGGCGTGTCCGTCCACTCGAGAATGGGTCTTCAACTTAGTATTTCGATTTGGTTACTTGTATGTGGCTGAGGTAAACGAAATGGTAGCTGTGGCTACGGAGGTGGCACCGTTGACGCAAGGATAAGTGTATAGAAGGTCAGAGCATACACCGCTCGAGAACCAGGTGTCCTTGAGAGGATTCTCAAACCAGCCTTCCCCCTTTGAGAAGTTGCCGTCACTTTTTCGAATATGGAGCTCCCTCCTACGCAGTCAACGAGATGCCGTCCAGCAGCGCCACGGCAGCAATGAGTATGACAAAATTTTGAGACAGATGGCCCTGGAATTCTCGCGTTCTCGGGATAAAATGGTGGGCAGAGTGTACATGAAGCAAGGGAAGGCACGGCGGATGACGAGAGAGATCCCGATTCTCCGTTTTTTTGGTACCCCCCTCCCCCTCGGGTTATATGAACTTAGGTCCGACTGCACTTCATGTTTGGAGCGGAAAGACAGTTCCCCGGTCCACGTTGGGTAGACTGGAAGCTAAACCCCCCAGATGATCCGAATCACATTCTACCTGTTGGTCAGCCAGCTAATGAGGATTGAATAGACATTCTTCACCCACCATGCTTATTATTATATTTTTTAGACCTCTAGAGAAACCCAGGACTCCTCTCTTCGTGTCCTCTCTTCTGAACGTGAATATGTGGCTGTATATTCTATTCTCTCCCCCCAGCTATCATTATTATTTTATTCCACACAATTCATGGGGTCTCTATCTTTATATTTTGTCCATTCTATTCTGCCGACATTAAATCTTCTCCATTAGTACCTCATTTTTCTAATCCTTTCCCTTATGCGTGTCTCCTTATGCTTGCCTTCTTTATTATATATATATATATATATATATATATATATATATATATATATATATTTTGGCCTCCCCAAGGACGATCACTACATAATCTTTTAATAAAGCTTTGCGGAGATCGTATATTTTTTGAAATTTTAAGCTCAATATTGAAAGCAATTGGACAAACATGCAATATGAGGCACTAAAGGAAGAAAATTATGGAGCTACGATGAGATTTCTATAATTTGTTTTTTGAATTAACTTGAAAATGAGATTAATAAAGTAATTCTCGATTTTAAATAATAATTTTTTTTCAGATTTTCTTCGGCTAAAATGAAGATAAAATTAAAATAAAAAAATCGACTATTTATTCACATTTTTACGGCTTCAAACGCTATTTATTTTTTATAATATTTTCTTAATTTCTAAAAAATATTAAAAAAAAAAAAATACCAAAAATATGAAAAATTATTTTTTGTTCAAAAATGGTAGCCTAAGCTGGGCAAGGGCTTCCAAGGTTGATTTTGTAATTTTCTCATTTTTTTAATTAATTTTTTTTATGAATTTTCGAAAATAAAAATATCGAAAAATACTGAAAATATGAAAAATCATTTTTTGGTCAAAATTGGTTCCTTAGGTTTGGCCAAGGTCCCCAAAGTTGATTTTTTTTTTTTTTAATTTTATGAATTTTTATGGATTTTCTATTAATTTTTTGAAAAGAAAAGATGATTAAAAATCAGGTGTCAACAAATACCTTGGTCAAGTTAGACGGTACCAATTATCCTTCTTGGTCAATGGCCATTTCCACCTTTATTTATTCCAATCGCCAATCTAGATAGCTTGAAGAAGAACCACCTGAAGATTCAGTTAGTCTAGAGGAATGGAAGTATATTGATGCTACTTTGCGTACACTTTTGTGGGGAAGTATGGCTGAATCTGTTCGCCATTTGTTTATGGATTGTGTGACAGCCCGTGAGGTATGGACAAAGTGTGCTTTACTGTATTCTGGGCAGAATAATATGAGTCTAGTCTGTGATATGTGGGAGGCTTTATTTGAAGCCAAAATTAGTGATGCTGGGCTGACAGAATATTATGCTCGATTTGCATCTTTGTATCAACGTCTCAAGTCTTATCTTCCACCGGCTACTACAATTACTTAGATGCAGCAACGAGAAGCGGACATGATGACCGTGCTCTTTCTCCGTGGTCTTAGTCTAGATCACAATGCTCTTCGACAACAAATTACCTCTCATAGCACTCTTCCGTCCATTGAAGAAGTGTATTCTCGAGCTTCTCGTTATACTTCCAGTCCTAAGACCACAACAATGTCAGATAGTAGTGCTATGGTAGCTCGTGGAAGTCAAGGGAGTCGTGGTCGTGTTGGTGGTCGTGGACATTGGAGTTCTGATAGTTCTTACAGAGGTCGTGGTCGTGGTCTTCAAGGCCGAGGTGTTATTCGGGGTAGTAGTACTAATGTTTCTAGAGGAGCTCATGGTGGAGGTCGAGCGAACCGTTTTTGTACTCATTGCCAACATCCTGGACATACTATTGATTACTGTTATGATCTCCATCCTGAGTTACAAGGTCTACATGTCTCTATTGATGCTGAATCTTGGACTCCTCCACATGGATCCTCTACTGGACAGGGTATGGTAAATATAACTCGTGCAGAATATGATGAGTTGGTCAGAGCACGACACAGTACTAGTGATGCTATTTCTGGTTCTACTGCTACTTTAGCACGGCACAATGATCCTACCTGTCTATTGTCTAGTACATCTGCTCCTCGCTCTTGGGTTATTGACTCAGGGGCCACTCATCATATGATTGGTGATTCTCATCTTCTTACATCCACTTCACCTGTTCCTTCTACATCAGTCACCTTAGCGGATGGTTCTCAGTCTAAAGTAACTGGTACAGGTTTTGTATCATTAAGTTCTTCTATCTCCTTACCTCTTGTTTACCATATTCCACGTTTTCCTTACAACCTTTTGTCCGTCAGTTCTATTACCCGTGATCTTGACTGCAATATTACCTTTTCTTCGTTTTCTTGTATTCTTCAAGATCGGAAGACTAGACGCCGAATAGGTGGTGGGCGTGAGGCTGGTGGATTGTACATCCTGAACCCTGAGATTATTGCTGCTGCGACAACAGTTCAGAACAAAGTTGTGGATGATCCTTATCGATTACATTGTCGCCTTGGTCACCCATCAGCAGACGTGCTCCGACGTTTTCCTTTTGTGTCTAGTTCAAGTTTTCAATTCAATTGTGAAACGTGTGAGTTAGGTAAACACCGTCGTGTGCCCTTTTCCCCTTGTGTTTTGAGTCGTACTTCCCAACCATTTAAGCTAGTCCACTCTGATCTGTGGGGTCCTAGTCGTGTGTCTTCATTTGGTCTTCGATAGTTTGTCACCTTTATTGATGACTGTACTCGTACAACTTGGTTATATTTAATAAAAGATCGTACTGAAGTTTTCCATTCTTTTCGCCAATTCTATAATGAAGTTCGTACTCAGTATGATTATTTTATTAAATGTCTGCGTACAGACAATGCTCGTGAATATTTTTCTTCTTCTACCTTCATTCCCTTTCTTGAATCTCATGGCATTTTACATCAAAGTTCTTGTGCTCATACTCCGCAACAAAATGGGGTTGCTGAACGTAAGAACCGTCATTTATTGGATGTTGCACGTTGTCTACTTCTTCACACTCATATGCCTAAGTCCTTCTGGAGCTATGCTCTTCTTACAGCATGTTATCTTATTAATCGTCTTCCATCCTCTGTGTTGAAAGGAGATATTCCTTATGCTCTTCTTCATCCTGATCGTCCTTTGTGGTCTATTCGCCCTCGTATTTTTGGATGTGTCTGTTTTGTCCATTCCTTGTCTCCTGGGTTGGATAAATTATCACCTCGTGCTGAAAAATGTGTATTTGTAGGTTACTCCCGTACCCAAAAAGTTTATGTTTGTTATAGTCCGACTCGTCATCGGGAGTATATTTCTGCTGATATGACTTTCTTTGAGGATCAAGCATTTTTTAATGATGTTCGTCGTCAGGAATCATTAACCATGGATCTTCTGCCATCCTCCGTACCTACGTTTCAGCCGGAACCACCATCTGTTACTTCTAATGATGCTCCACCAGATCCAGGATCACCAGCACCGACTCCTCTTCAGGTTTATACGCGTGGTCCTCGACCTATCTGGGGTCATACTTCTACACCAGCGAGCGTTCCACCACCATCTTCGGTCCAGGCTTCCGATCCTATTCCACCGTCTCCTGTCAGCTCTCCTATTGCTCACCGTACTAGGTCTCGGTATCCTCTTTCTCACTTTGTTTCTTATGATAACTTAAACCCTCAGATGTCTGTCTTTGTGTCATCCCTTGCATATGTGTCTGTGCCAAATAGTGTGCAGGAGGCTTTGGCCCATCCAGATTGGACTCATGCTATGGAGGAGGAGATAGCTGCATTACATCATAATAAAACTTGGGAACTGGTTCCGTTGCCAACTAATAAACAATTGGTGGGTTGTCGCTGGATCTTTGTTGTCAAACACCAACCAGATGGTTCAATTGAAAGCGCGTCTTGTGGTACGTCAATTGGTGGATACGGGAAAAAAAATAAATGTAACGTCAATAGGAAATCATTTGTTGATCAAAACACCACGACGTCGAACGAATACAAAGTTGGGGAAAAAGCGACAGTGTCGAACAAGCGGGCAGGTGGATCTGTTGGCAAAGGGCTATATAAAACCGACAACCTTATGGCATATTAAGTGCATTTAGATAGAGACATTTTTTCGACCGGTAGACCAACAATTCCATTCGGGTGCCACGCATCAATAATTTGTTACCTTAGGACTAAAGCTGCGGCCTCAATGACTCTTCATCAGCTTGATTTAGGTAATGCACTTCCTTCATGGTGATGCTTCACTTAGGATAGATATATGACGTCAACACCTGGGTTTGTTGCTCAGAGGGGAAAAGGTATGGTTGGAAAAAAAAAAGAAAATCTGGAATAAAGAAGGAAGAAAAGAAAAAGGAAAGGAAAAAAGAAATGATAAAAAAAAAAAAAAAAGAGAGAAAGGAAAAAGAACATGGAATGCATCGGTGTAGTGTAGATCACTCAGTATTTAGTATGTCATCTTCAAAGGGATGTGTTATTCTAGTTGTCTATGTTGATGATATCATTGTCACGGTAGTGATGTTGAAGGTATACAACGACTCAAGCAGTTTTACAGAAGGAGTTTAACACTAAAGACTTAGGCTGTCTTCGATATTTTCTTGGCATTGAAGTTGCCTATTCTAATGGCAGTATTGCTCTCTCTCAACGAAAGTATACTCTTGACATTCTTAAGGAGGTTGGATTACATGATGGTAAGCCTGGTGACACACCTATGGACCCTGGAGTGAGACTTGATAATGAAAATGGAGAACTTCTTCATGACCCAGAGAAGTATCGCCGTTTAGGCAAGTTGAATTATCTTACCATTACTCGTCCAGATATTTCATTTGCTGTTAGTGTGGTGAGTCAATTTATGAGCTCTCCTCGTACTACTCATTGGCAAGCCGTCTTACAAATTGTTCGATATTTGAAGGGAGCTCCGGGTCAAGGACTTGTATTCCATAATCAGGGTCATCTTCGTATAGTGGCGATTCGACCCAGTTGCTCTCAATCAAACCCCGTGATAGACCTCCTGGTGTTTATCCAAATCTCGACTTTGGTTCAGCTTCTCCGCCCCCTCCTGACGATTCTCAGGATCCACCGGCTGCCCTTTGTGATAATGGAGGATCTAAGTCATCAGCATTCTTCTTTTCTATTGTCCGAGTCCATTTGTATTCGTCCGAACTCCTCATGTAGTAGTAGTCATGTGAATTATTGTTTGATTAATTCATTCTTTCCATAGTTGATTCCACTGCCTCCAACTTAATCAGTGTCTTTGTGATTGTTTTTAACATCTATTTCGCCGGAACTCAGCCCATTTGCATATCCTATCCGACAGCTTTTGGCTTTCGAATACAAATTGCATTTTTCGTGTTCGACTGTTGGTGAAATCCGTTGTATTTCTTGTGTTACACTTCTTCTAAATTGTATTTAAGTACATTAAAAGTGTCTTCAACGTGACGAGTTTGCATGATCCAAATGTCACGAATTTTTACTTACTAATTCACCATCATGCAAAATTTTGCTGTCATTCCTTTTCCCAAAATTGTTCTCATTGGACGCTTGGTTTTTTTTAATTGTACAAAAAAAATGCACCAATTTGAATAGGATTGAAATAAATTCAAGTTTGCTTAATGGCGGGATCAAAATTGCTCTCCCGCTTTGCTAAGCAAGGATGAGCATCAAGTCTGAATTCTACTCGGAAATTGGATCGAATTGATTGGTTTTCGATTCCAAGACAAGAATATGTTAGGATTCAACACATAATCATAACAAAGTAAAATATACCAAGAAAGCGAAAATTTAGAAATACACTCTTAAATTAGGGTTATGTCTAGATAGGATTTCATAATAATTAATACATCACACCTCTCGGTTCTTTTACATTATTCATTTACAAGCGAAAAAATATGTATAACAATAGTAATTTATGAACTCAAATCTAAACTACTAATGAAAAAAATATAGGCTGAAATAAAAAAAAGTCCTCTGGGCTTAAACAGTAGCTATTCATGGAATTCACGTTTTTTCGAGTATCAACTACATCTCAATGGGACATACCTGTAAATCGAGATTTGATGTCTTAATATGTTTACTGATTTTAAAATGCATGACACGCGGATAATGTCCTCTTCATGATATTGTACTTATAATATAATATATGCATAGTCGATGTGGTAAGATTTCTCTTCAACTGATAAATGTGTTCACCAATAATATTGAATGAATCAAACAGGGTAGACTTATATATGTGGTCAGTGTGTATAAAAATGTTATTAATATAACACTTTCTCGCGTATCCAACATCAAACTATGGTCTTTCACATGAAAAAAAAATGATATAAATACTATAATGAATAGTTAATATTTTATTTTAAGATTTTAATTTCTTTAGTCCCGATTTCAATTTTTCGAAATCGGAAATCATCGGGCTTCCGGAAACCGACCCAACAACCGATGAACCTACTGCATGCACTTCTTCGTATCAAGTCTATCAGTAATCAGACAATGATGAACGGAGATCAGCGGAGGCCGCAAGCTCCGCTCTGAATTCGTCTTAACTCCCGCAATCACAGCCGTCCGAGCCCGCGGTCGCCCCAACGAACGGTGCACCGAGCTTCGTCGTTTCGATCTCCTACCCACGCACCAACCTACCTACATTTTCTAGCGTGCGCAACCGCAATCAAGGACCGCACCCTCCCCTCTCTCTCCGTCGCCCCTCTCAAAAAGCCACCGCAAGCCTCCCTCGCTGCTCGGCAATGGCGACCTTGTAGCTGCTCTTTTAGTTCCCTTTCAGAAATTGCAGCGGCTCCCCTTTTCGTTTCTGCAACTTATTTTGGTTTCTTCGTGAAAATGAATTCGTTGGCAGCAAAACCCTCCTTCGTACTCTTCTCCTACGTATCATCCTCTCCATTATCATCATCATCTTCTTCTACTTCTTTTGCATACGAGCCTCGTTTCTTTGCTCCGATTAGCACTACTAGGAAGGAGCGAAATGGTTGCAGTGGCAACCGAAGGAGGCCTTCTTTGAGAATTGCCGCTTACGATTCTTCAAAGAGCGATAACTCTAATGGCACCAACGGCGACTCTAAAGCACCTAACGGCACTCTGGTACACACCCCCCCCCCCCCCCCCCCCCCCCCTCTCTCTCTCATCCTTTATGCCCAACTCGTTGGTTAATTTTTCTGGTCTTCAGTATGTCTGCTACCTGTGTTGGAAACGTTAGTGTTTGATTGCATTCGATATTGGGAGTCTGCTGATTAGCATCGGTTGTAGTTATTCGGCCGATTGTCCGGCTGCTCACGGTAATTGGTGGGGAATTACTGTCTTTTTCATCTGACTATTTCGCCAAGCCGAATGGTGATACAATTTGTCAGGAGTACCACCAGGCGCTCGGCACTGTGGCGTGCACGGGTTTGGAGGGGAATGGAATGGGACATGTTCGGGGTTTCATTCCCGGCAAACTTGGTGCAAGTTTAACATATGAGGAAGAAAAAGTTTGTCGAGAAGGGTATGCTGGAGTCCGTGGTTCCCAAATAATCATGAACCTAAACCCACTTAGCAGTTAGCAGGTTGGCTTGGACTCAATTTGTGAACGTGGCGGAAATTTGATGAATTTACTGGCTGTGGGGACTATAGCAACATTGCGAACAATGGTTGCTTTACTGTATATGTCCAGCATCCATCAACCTTCTGATTTCAATATGCAACTTAATTGAAAGTGAAAAATTTGAATATTTCAAGCTGATTAGGGGGGATATCTCTACTTCGATTTCGTAGCTTAGTCTCGACTATATTCCCTTGAGCTGTTGGTGTTATGCATGCCCTCCTCTGCTATAGTCACGTTTCATGGGTCTCCTCTAGCTTTGACATCACAAATGTTGTTTTTAGCTGTTATACAGTCAGGAAGAGTAGTCTAAACCCGTGAAGGTATAGTCTTATGATGTCTGAACATCTTCCTTATGTGAAGTCAAAAAGCAGGAAAGATCTTCTTCTGGAGTATGTCAAGAATGTGCAACCAGAATTCATGGAGCTGTTTGTCAAAAAAGCTCCGCAGCAGGTTTGACTATTCTCCTGTATTTTGACTTGTATTTTTTTGTCTTGAAACAGAAAAAAAAAACTGAAAGAATAGGCTAGTTGTTTAATTGCTCTATTTGTATGGTTCTGTTTTTAGGTAGTTGATGCTATGAGACAAACTGTCACAAATATGATCGGCACACTACCTCCTCAATTTTTCACAGTGACAGTGACTACTGTGAGTGATTCTGAGGAACTAAACAGGATATAATTGTTGATGTACTACCCGCTAGGTGTTATCTTATTTTGGGTTTTTCTCTCTCAGGTTGCTGAAAATCTTGCTCAGCTCATGTACAGCGTTCTGATGACTGGATACATGTTTAGGAATGCACAGTACCGCCTAGAACTACAGCAGAGCTTGGATCAGGTTGCTCTACCCGAAAAGCCAGATAAAAAGGTTATCTTTCTCTCTTTTTAATTTTTTCATTTATTGGACTGAGGAACTTATCAAATTGCCAGACTTCAAGGATGTCTTTGATGATTCTGTCAGAATACTGCTCCTGCCATTTGAGCATAGAAGCAGCAATAATAGTTTTGAATGTATAGGACAATCACACAAGCTTGGTTTCAGGAACATATTCGAGGAGTCACAAGTGCATGCTTGTGGTTTGCATTACTTAAACAGTAGCCTATGAGGGTTTACTATGTCATGTTTAGCGGAGATATAATACAGATAACATACTGAGGCAAATCTCTGCTTTACAGTGGTCATGATATTATATAGTTCCGAAACTGTCCTGGTGTATTTGTAGGTCAATGTGTAGTCCTTGAGTCTAGTTGTGTTTGTATGCTAAGTCTTGCTCTGTGGGTAAAATAGTTGGTTTATTTACATAAGTAGTTTTGCATTTATTTTTCACTAAGTGAAACAAAAATAAGTGAAGAAAGTGAAGTTTGTCCATTGTAAAGTAGTTACTTATGGTTCCAAAGCATGTCTAACACATTGATGATAATGATGCCCCACTGAAGGATCGAAATAGGATAAAGGAACTAGATATCAACTTAGACTGGCCTAAGTTTGATCCGATAAAAAGTTATGTGAACATTAATCCAAATATTGTACTGTCGCATAGCTAGTTCATATTGTCAAGCTAACTGTCTGCCCATGGTATACTTGTGATGCTTTCTTTCTGGAGAAGTATTTAATTGTGTGTTTCACTTGATTGGTATTAAATGAAGATAATTATAAAGATCTCAGCTTGACGCAGTGGCTGATCATGTTGGAATTCATATTTAGCCTTGGATTTGAACATTACGCAGATATACCTTTGCTCCCGATGAGTGCTTATATTTACTTAGTGTTAGAAAGTTCAGCCCAAAAACTTAAATTAATAGGTGGAGAGAAACCACATGAATATGAAGAGCATACAAGAGCCATTCACCATTGATGTGAGACAACAAGTTCAACAGCTCCTCTCACGTGCAAAGTTGGATTATGAGTGGCACGTGGAAATTGACTAATGGGGGGTGGACACACATTCGTGGAAAGGGAAATATTGGCTTTGATACCATGTTAGAAAGTTCAATCCAAAAACTTAAGCTGATAGGTGGAAGAGATCACATGAATATAAAAAGCATATAAGACTCGTTGTAAGGCGATGTGGGACGACAACAACAACTTAAACACATATCATCTGCTTTAGGGCATGCTCAAATATGATCAAAATCCTACAGTGGCTGATCATGTTGAAATCCCATATTTAGCCATAGATTTGTCTTTTGGGTATTAAGTGGATATAGCAGTGTTCTCGATTTTTCTTGAGCCCCAACTGGTTTGGGATAAGGTGATATTGATGTTGATGTTGATCTATCTGCTCTAAGGCGTGCTTGAATACCAGCAAAATCCTTCTGGGAATGGTCCAATGGAGCCTGAAAGAAATATGTGAGCTAGTGATATTTGGGGTATTATTCTCATTTTTACATAAACAGCTTGATCTTGCAACACTGGGAACTTGACTTAGTTGTAGAATTGGTTGGTGTTGTCAGTTCCATTTCTTTGCTAAATGATTTAATCACATTTCAGGATGCTCTGGATTATGCACCAGGTACACAAAAAAGGTGTCGGGCGAAGTGATCCGGTGGAATAATGTGTCTGGCCCCGAGAAAATTGATGCTGTGAAATACATCGAGTTACTTGAAGCAGAAATTGAGGAATTGAATCGACAAATAGGCAGAACAGCCAATGGACAAAATGAATTGTTGGAATATCTCAAAACTCTAGAACCACAGAATCTCAAGGTGAGTTTGTCCCGTTACTTTTCTTCATTTTTTCTGAGGTGCCTGATTTACTATTTTGATTGACAGCTGTTAGTCCTTCACATACTTCCCTGATTTTTGTGTGCTTTTGTGAATGATTACATGTTATGGTTATGTTATGCCTCTGCTTCTTAGATAGGCTTGCCTTTGCTGTTCCAGCGCCTTCCTCAGATTGTCCCCTGTTATTCATAAATTTGCAGGAGTTGACCAGTAGTGCGGGTGAGGATGCTATCCTTGCCATGAACACCTTTATAAAGCGCCTTCTTGCCGTCTCTGATCCTGGTCAAATGAAGGTAGTTTAATAATTAGCTTTGCTTTTCCCCATTGCAATATATCTTATAATGCAGGCCGTGAAACTGAGGATTGTCCTTATTTTTTCCTTCGATGATATAGCATTGCGCCATTCAGCCTGGTTACCAACCATACTAGTACAGCAAATTATGTCTGCAAAGAGAATAATTTGACCTTAGATACGATCTTCAGTTGTTTATGTGCTGAAAACATTGTCCATACAGTTTATTCATATTTGAGGTATCTTGATCAAGAGCAAGTATTTATAAGACAGATTCCTTGTCTTGATGATGAATATGACTATACTTATAATCTGTGCTCACAGACAACAGTGTCAGAGACGAGTGCACCTGAACTTGCCAAGCTTCTATACTGGCTAATGGTTGTGGGCTATGGCATACGGAATATCGAGGTTCGTTTTGATATGGAAAGAGTATTAGGAGCTTCTCCCAAGCTCGCAGAGTTGCCTCCTGGTGAGAGCATCTAATGCCATCCGAACGACAAATTGCAAGGTTTCTAAGCAGCTGGAAGTCATACTATTTTCTGGAGCGATCATGTGAAGATTTTGCTTCCTCGGCGGAGAGCTTTTTTCTGCACCAAGAAAGCAGTCTCGGGCTTAAAGAAAACCTAAAATGTCAATACATCTAAGTGCTAACAGTGCTACAGGTGCACCTGCAAGGCTTTATTGGTATGTTCAATAAGATTATGAAAATTACGGCATTCGTGGTTATCTATCTGACTTTTCTTTATCAAATGAAGCATCCGTTGTTGTGTCATCTGATAACCCCGAATCCTGTATATGATCTCTGGAAAGCTTCGGTGGCTTTGTTAAGAAGATCCAGACGTGCTTCCACTATTTTCGAGCTTTTGTAAGATGTCTGAACATCTGATTTGTGGTAAAGGCTTCTCGTATGTAAGAAGACGGTGAAGAGATTTGACAATAGTTACGCATAGAACAAGGCAACTCTTCTTTAAAAATAAACCAGGCTAACGTCCATTGACTTTTTACGTGCTTGGAAGACCGAACTTCTTGAAGCCCTACGCTGGTTAAAGGATCCACGTTTTTATCGTGTGAGCAAAGGAGAAAGAAGCAATGTTGTGGTTACTCCGGAATTCTCGTACCTGGACAATGTCTTCACTCCAACTATTTTCCGCCTTGGAAAACCGACAGAGAGAGACCAAAATCGGCTGAGCAAAGCAAACTCTGATCGCAGAATCAAACGGAGTCCGCTCTTCTGCTTCGAAACGAACGCCGACCCTTTTAAATTCATCACGGACGCGACTCGGATTCCATCTTCTTCTTCTTCAAACGTCAAAGCTTAAGTCTCACAAGAATTCGCAGCAATGGTGGTCGAGATCATATTTCCAAAGAGCTTGTCAAGCCATCTTCTCCCACGCTGGCTCATCTCTGGACTTACGGGCTCTCCCTTCTGGACTAGCTCATCCACACCGCCCACAGGACTGCTCAACCAATTTCTCCACCGACGAAGCCCAGCGCCGCCTCAAGCAATCGGCCTCCCAGACCCCGCCGGAATTTTACCCATGCGCTGGCAAGATCAAGGACGACCTCTACGTAGACTGCAACGACGACGTGTCTACTACGCAAAGGACAAGGTCAACTACTCTCTCTTCGATGTCCTCACGCGCCCTGATGCGAAGGTCATCCGCAAGCTCCTACCAACAAGCCTTCTCTTGGAATCGTTCAAGTAGCGATGGAGATGGTGTTCACCTTGTCGAGGTCCAGGGGAACGTGTTCGAGTGCGGGGGATCGCCCTCGGTGCCTACCTCTCCCACAACATATTGAGAACACCGACTTCTCTAGATTTTTCCAGAACTTTCTAGAACATTCATGGTTTGCCTAGATAGTCTAGAACTTTGTATCTCTTCCATGTTCTAGAATCTTCTTTACATTCCTAGACTAGCTTTTTCTAGAATGTTCTATCTAGAATGTTCTATACTTGTTGAGTAAGAATAGTAGAAGTGTGTAGAAAGTTGGCTAGGCTATAAATAGGAGGTAGTGCTCTATATGTTGTGTGTGGTGTGAGAAGTCCAAACAAGTGATGTGTATGAGTGAGAGAGTCCATCGAGTGTACTTGTGAGGGTCGTGTAAATTGAGTGATTTTCTAATAAAGAGAATTTTATTTAAGTTGAGATATTCACTTAATTCTCTACAAGTGGTATCAAAGCCCAGCATCCAGGGACCATCTAGAGTGTGGTACACGAAGACAAGTGGTCAGGGACCATTGTGCGTGAGCCGACAGTCAAGGACCAGAGTACGCTGAAATTCTGTCGGTGCACAGTCAGGGACTGTGATCGATTGGTCGAGGACCAAGTTTACTTGGAGTAGTGTCGGGCATATATCCAAGACAGATGGCGGATTTCTCAAATTCCGTGAACGGCGTCGAAAAGCTCAATAGCTCCAACTATAACAATTGGAGTACTCGCATGCAATATTACTTGCTGGGCCAAGACTTGTGGGATATTATTGGCGACAACACCACACCACCCACGAATGATGCCGAATTGAGAAAATGGAACATCAAAGCTGGTAAGGCTCTCTACGTTCTTGCTGTAACTGTTGAAGATGAGTTGTTGCAGCACATCAAGAGTGCAAAGACCCAAAGGAGGCATGGGACAACTTGGCGGCATTGTATGCGAGGACGAATGACGCCAAGTTGCGAAGGTTGGAGAACGAGCTATTGTCGATGTCACAACATAATATGACAGTGAGTCAATACTTTTCCAAAGTTAAATCAATTTGTGAAGAAATTTCAAAATTAGATCCTCAGAATGCCATCTCTGAGACAAGGATGAGAAGAATTATTATTCATGGGTTAATGTCGGAGTATAACGGTATCATTACGGCCACTCGTGGATGGGCAAACGAGCCAACTCTGAATTGGAGAATATATTGGCCAATCAAGAGGCTTTAGATAGACAACTATCTAAGGTCTTGCTTAAAGAGGATGAAAGTGCCTCTTTAGTACTAAAAGAGGTTTCAAGGGTCAAAGGAGAAATGATGCAGGTATTAGAGATGGTAAACAAAGGAAAAGTCATGGAGAATGGAAAAGGCAACCGGGGGGACAAGCTCTCGGCCAGGGGGAGCTCGTCGAGATCGTGACAAAGACGACAATGAAGAAAAGAGTAATAGAAGGCGTAACGAAAGGTGTTACAATTGTGGCAAAATAGGCCACTTTGCCAGAGATTGTCGACTCAAAAGAGTTAAAGGAAATGTTGCGGTATTAAGGAGGATGATAGTGAAGAGGAGTGTGATTTCCAAGCGTCCCTTGCTATAGAGGAACAACAAGAGCTCGCAGCATGCTCCATCACTGAGATAGAAGATGCGACGACCCTCATCACGATAAGTGATAAATTGATCAATTATGATAGTGATTGGATAGTTGATTCAGGGTGTTCAAATCATATGACCGGAGATGAAGGCAAGCTGTCAAACATGTTTGAGTACACCGGAGGACGAGTAGTTGTCACTGCAGACAACTCAAAGTTGTCGATTACCCATGTTGGCCAAATGCTGATAACACCACGTTTCAATTCACATCAGGTCGAACTGAAAAATGTCTATCACGTACCAGGAATGAAGAAGAATCTATTGTCCGTGTCACAACTCACAGACTCGGGCAATTATGTGGTGTTCGATCTAGAGGTGATTGGTTCACAGGATGGATGGTTCCACCCTAGAACTGAGAACCCTTCGCTAGGAACCGGTTTCGCAAAATGTGAACCGTAAACCATTCGTTCGTGCCGTGGATCCACTCGAGAATCGAACCACCAGTCTGGTTCGATTTCGGTTGGATCTCGGTTATGGTTCAAATGAACTTATTACATACTCGCAACTACTTATGCGAGTTCTTGAAGGGCACGAGGTGGAACAAGGCTCCCCTCTCCATTATCAAATTGTCAATAGCCTTACCGTTACATTGCAGCAAGTCCAGTTAAACAAATGGAGAACATTGATATAAAATCTATAATGGAAACTTTCAAAAAACTTATGCCCGGAATTTCATATTCTGCTCAAGGAACTTATAGAAGAAACAAATGGAGAACATTGCTATGAAATCTATAATGTATATAAAGCTGATCTAACACTAAGAAATAAAGGAAATTTCTCGAGTTTGTACGACAAATGAAAAACTCTACTAAAGAAACTAAAGTATTCTCAATAATAAAAAACAGAGCAACTTCTCAAGCTTTGAGAGCTCATAAGCCAAAGGAAATAGCGAACTTCTCAAGCTTTGAATATAAAACCAATCTACAAAGGATCCACAGGTCATCTCCCACTTGGAACTTCAATTTATCCACAAAAAAAAAAGATTGCTCCAAAGCTCCAAGTTGTAACCCCCTGAAAACAAAACAACATTTAGTATATATGATTGCTCAACATCAATTGAATATTAGAATTACTAGAAATGGGACTAAAACACTAAAATGGAAAATCTCACCACATATATTCCTTTCACTTCAACTTGCAAACTCTATGTATTGTTAATCTCCACATTAACATTATCCATATCTAACACAAAGAAGCTATTAGATAAAACATTCACTTTTAAATATACAAAAAATACAAGATAAGAAAAGATACGTGTCGCGACCCCTCAAACTTTTCCGCATTCTCGATGCACTCTTCGACAATACTTGGCTCAAGAACTACTTTCAACCAATCTTGAGTGCAAATCAAAGCTTCCACGACTCTAGGAGTCAAAGAACTTCGAAAGCTATCAAGCACACGACCGGATGTACTAAAAGTTGACTCCGAAGCAACGGTAGTTACGGGAATAGACAAAATATCCCGAGCCATCAAAGATAGGATTTTGAACTTTTGGCCAGCAGTGTTCCACCACATCAAAATGTCAAGGTCACGAGCCTCTTCACGTTCAGCTTTAAAATACCGATCGAGCTCAGTTAAGTCACCCTCAGACTCTTTTTTCTCCTTGTCAATAAAGATATCATATGCCCTTTTCACACGGAAATTGAAATCTTTCTCTCGGTCTTGTTACCCATATTGCAATTAGGATCGCGACTACTACCAATCATAGGTTCACCACCCAAATTTTTGTCACAATAACTAAGAGAAGATTTCTCATAGAATTTAAACAAACGCTCTAGGGTCAACTTCGTCTCATTAAACATCTCATCGACTTTCACACTATCTTCATAAATGAGTTCATAACAATGCCTCACATACTTCAACTTTTTTCTAGGATCCAACACTACCGCAATCAACACCATTTTATTCATTTTTTCAAACCCCCATAATATTTGTCAAACTTATCTTTCATTTTTGCACCCATAGCTCTCACCGTAGGATCCATAGCCTTCGACGCTGCTTTCAAATAATTATACAAAGAAGCTATCTCATCAAAATACTCAATAGATGTGATATACAAACTCCCATATCCTCTTGGTGGCATCATAAAACGTTTCCAAGAAATTGGAAAGGATAATAGCATTTTCCCAATCAACACAAGTCGGAGTGTCAGAATTAAGCTCAGCAGAGAAAGAAATATCATCTTATCCATCCTTTCAAAAGCTTTTCTTAGCTTTAATGCTGTGTCTAACATTAGGTAAGTGGAGTTCCATCTAGTACTGACATCAAGACAAACTGAACCCTTGTAAGTGGTCCTTGTACTCTCAATGTAACCTTGAAATGTTTTAGCTCTCATAGGAGAACTCCTCACATACCTAACCACGTTTCAAATACGTGCAACAAATCACGTACCTCAGCCAAGCCATCCTTCACAGCCAAGTTCAATATATGAGCTGTACACCTCACGTGTAAAACTTCACCATCTAAAATCAATAGACCCTCTTTAGAAAATTGTCTTTTCAGATAACCAAGGGCAGTATCATTCGCACTAGCATTATCCACAGTAATTGTGGACACTTTTTTCTCAATACCCCACTCGTAGATGCATTTCTCAATCGCTTTCCCAATATCCTTGCCCTTGTGACTAGAAATCACTACAAATTTATGATTCTTTTGTGCAATTTCCAATCTTCATCAATATAATGTGCAGTTAGACACATATAGCTCATATTCTGAATGGAACTCCATGTATCGGTCGTGAGTGCGATCCTAGACTTGAGCTTACGAAAGGAAGACTTCAACACTTTTTTTTCGCAAAAATACAACTTCATGCAATCTCTAGCCACAGTAAATCTCGACAAATGTGTGAAGAGAGGTTGTAACTTACTGATGAAATTTCGAAATCCCACACGTTCAACCAGCGAAAAAGGTTGTTCATCAGTTATAATCATCTGAACAAGCATTTTCCTACAACTCTCTTGATCAAACTTCCATGTAGATAAGACACTAGCAGTACTAGTATTTCCCCTTGTCGCTTGAGTCCCACCTACTCTATGTGATGTAAACAATTTTTGCTTCTTGTCTACATTGGCGGGATTTTTCTGCACTTTTTCACATGCTTCAACATATTTGAAGTACCATGATCAACATGGTACGAATACCGGATCCCACAATAATTGCATATCATCATAACTTTTCCATTTGCACTTTTTTTGCCTTCATGAAAATGAAGCCAAGCTAACGATTTTCGCTTACTAGGACAAGATTCAGATTTAGTTACCTTGTTCATATCAGATGACTCAGCAAATCCTTCTCCATCTCCTGATTCCATTATTGGAGTCATCACACTATTGCTATTCTCCATTTCCATTGACATGTTAATAGATCCTGAATGAAAAAAAGAGCTTATTGAAATAGAACTCGAAAGGATAAGAGCTATTACTGAATCCAGATGTTTGCATCACTAAGTGGCCAATATACAAGCTTAAACCACACTTTGCTTTCATAAAGCACAAATTTCTAAATTTAGATGTTTGCATCAGTAGAGAGTCTATTACTGCGTGCACTATTGAAAGTAACAAAGTTGCTCATTAGCCGTGTATCTGTGGGGTTAGTGACTCAATCTTGAACACCCGTTATGACACATAACAAAAAAATCAGTGACCCAAAGAAGATTAAATACTTGAGACATTCCAATAGGAGAATGTTTAAGCAAACATAAGAGGAACTACACTCACAGCAATCGGCCCTTCAACTTATAGTAGGGGAACCTTTGGAAAAACTACCAACCCTTCTGGAATGGAATACACTTCAACATCAGAACAATCGACTTCTCTTAGATAATCATAAAACCCATCCTGCATCAATATAGATAGGCATCAGACGAAGAAATTCTGCTAATTCTGGTTTTCCAGTGCAATAAGTCATGCATTTGGCAGGTCTACTGGAGACTACATAGTGCAAACATGGCACAACCTTTGGGCATGTCAACCCTTTGGCTCTACATTCATCAATATTATCTATGATATAAGCACATCTGAGAATATTACTAAGAATTAGTCCTCAGGTTAATGAGAGCTCTGGTCAATCATCCCATGCCCTTTTATCTTGGGCCAATTGGACGGAGCATTTTCTGAGTCCCCACTAATCGTAGATAGGCCCATGACTCAGATACAAAAGAAAACACCCATTTCTATTAATGATTTATGACCTTGCATTCAGAGAATATAAAAAACACCCATTTCTATTGATGCATCCCTTGTGAAACTAACGTCTCCATTAATTATAATCACAATTCCACAAACTTCAGAATAAAATATCAACAAAAATGTCACATTTTTCCCTTTTCAGCATAACATCAGTCATCTTGCTAGGGCTCAAATTAGAAAACATGATTATCAACCTCTGACTCACCTCTGTTTCAAACACACAATAAGGGAGAGAGCCGAGTAGATATTGAGAGCCGATTGAGACCAGAGGAGCACCGATGAGAGATTGAGATCGAAACCAGAGGAGCGCCGAGGAGAGACTGAGATGGAGACGAAATCGAGATCAACTAAGGAAATAGGAGATTGAGATCAAGCGACTGAGATCGAGCTCCTGCGACTGAGATTGAGCAACCAAGGGACCAGGAGCGACTGAGATCGAGCGAGGAGCAACTGAGGGAGAGACTGAGAGCAGGAATAGGAGATCGACTGAAGTGAGCAAAGAGAGCAGATGTTCTCATATTAGGTAGGGTAGGGTTGTTTTTTTTCATTTTGCAAGTTTGGGCTTTTTTTTGGAACGGTGGACTGGGCCTTGAGAGATAATTTCGTCTAAAAAAAATTGGCCCATTCATATTATATAAAAATCGGACCGGTTAGATCGGTTGGATGGTTTCCATCCGAAATCGAAAACCGAACCGTACTCGTCGGCTACGATCCAAAATCAGCCGGTTGGTACGGTCCGGTCCGGTTTGGTTGGATCGTGATTTTTTTGCTCACCCCTAGTTCGGTCCAAGAGATGTTAGGTGTATCGTAATTTGAAATCTACTAGTACACTAATCATGGAGGGGCGTCGACTAGAGTCTGTCTACGTGATGTCAGCACAAACAGCATACGTAGACAAAACTCGAAAGAGTGACACCCCTGATTTATGGCATGCTCAGCTCGAGCACGTAAGCTACCATAAGTTGAATGTGATGATTAATAAATGCATGCTAAAAGGGCTCCCTCAATTAGAAGTTCAAGAAGATGTCGTATGTGCCGGATGCCAATACGAGAAGGCACACCAGCTTCCATATGAGGAGTCTACATTCAAAAGTAAGATGCCTCTTGAGCTCATCCACTCAGACGTATTTGGACCAGTAAAGCAACCATCAGTCAGAGGATCGAAGTACATGATAACATTTATTGACGACTTCTCCAGGTTCATCTAGTTTGACTTTAAAAAAGAAAAAAAAAAAATAAATATTGTTGACTTTAAAGAAAGATAAATCTGAGGCATTAAATAAATTTTAAAGAGTTCAAAGAAAGAGTGGAGAATGAAGTAGGCAAGAAAATAATATGTTTT
>JAGVVM010020179.1:0-30735 GCA_019149425.1 Psidium friedrichsthalianum
AATGAATACAGAATGGTTATTTCATGGAGGCACTATAAATGAATCTCATTTGGAGCTGGCCACTGAGAGACTAACCAAAGGGGAAAGGCTAGCTAGAAATATAAGCACGTAGGCCAAATGATTGATACGCGTGACTCCTAAAAGCCACTCGTTAGTTTGAGAATTTATTTAAAGCTGTCATCTTATGAATGAGGCCGCGAATTGAGTTCCGAAAAAGGACAATCGACTCTCAAGAGTGTTACGGAGGTTGAAATTGGATGTCGCCTCGAAAGGCGTGAATTGACAGAGTGGCATTGGAATGCCTAGAGAAAAGGGCAAAATTGAAAATTGCCATCTCGCCCCTGTCTTGTGCTAGAATCCATGGCTAGAGAGTGTTAGTAATTTTAGCGAGGTTAGAAAATTTGTTCGGTGGCATTTCGAGTTATTTTTCGATCGCAATTAAGCCAAATCAACACTGATTGAGCACTACCGATCCTGAAATTTCACGATTTTGAAAAATGTCTCATTGGACACCTTTTTGACCATTTTGACTAGCTTTGACAGAAAATTATTGATGCCCAAGCTTTATCAGTCCGAAAATTCACTGATAGCTCAAAAATCAGTCGATCCGTTCAGCTTTATGTCATTTTCGATGAATAGTGACTCAAATAATTGAGCACAAAGCCATAAATCTGCTCTCTTTCTCTCTCTCCTCCATAATTATCACTAGATTCTCTCTCCTCTCTCTCTCTCTATAAAATTTTCGGATTTTCTCTCTATCTCTTTGCTAGCTTCAGATTTCTGCAGCCAACTTCAATCAGCCGCCGACGAAAATCCGACTGTTCGATTTTCGTGATTTTCAGCTTCGATTCGAGATCATTTGACTTTTAAATCTGCTTCGCCGTTTCAGTCGACGAACCAATTTTCTGTTACCCGAGTTTGATATATAGCCCACGTTGATATATGTTAATCCCAGTGACTCCTAGAGCTCATTTTGAAGTGAAAATATTGATTTTTAGCTTGAGAACCACCCCGTTCAGCCTTTGATTAGCCCCGATTTGGACTAAATCCACCGGAATCCATCGTGTTTTTTCGATTGCCGTCGTGCGCCGTCGCTTCCATCCCTTTCTTAGCTTCGTTTAAGCCTCGATTAGGTAAGTTAAGCCTCTTCACTCATGATGTTATGCTTGCCATGGATTAGCTCTAGAGACCGATTTGTGGTAAATCGGTTTAGAAAAATTTACCGTAATCGGCGTATTTTGAGGAAATTAATTTCTGTGGGCTATGGATATGCTATGGATTGGTGAAATGTTAGTACCCATATTTGAATAAGGCTATTTGAGGTGGTTGATGTGGACCCCGTGAGGTTCGGGCACCAAAAATTGGATTTTTGGGACTTTTATTCAAAAACGGGCCAAATAGTATTTTGGAAGTCACTGTTTCATGGCCTGCGAACACTGTTCATGTGCTACCCAATTTGATTTTGATTTGAATGACAAGTTTTGTGAGTCTCGTGTGGATCGAGTACCGAAGAATGGGTTTTTGGAACATTTACGCAAAACAGGCCCGAGCAATATTTTATATTACTATTCCAAATAATTAGGGGCCTGTGTTCGTATTCAAAATAATATTTGAGGATATTTAACGAATACGTGAAATTAATTATTTGGTAATTTTGGGTCTCACGTGAGAAATTGGGATTTTTAATAAAATCGTGCACGTGAAACAATTGATTGTTTGGCCGTGGTATCGGCCATGTGACTTGAAATATTTGGAAACGTGTTTTGGAAAGGTGGCCTAACATACCTGGCCGACGATTTTTCCAAATGAATTTGATTGATTTTATTGCCTGAAAGGCGAGTGCGACGGTTTTCGCATGTTGATTGATATGATTGGCGTAATAGGTGTCACTTGTCGTAAAATGTAGTTATTGGCGTAAAATGTAGCCACAGAGGCGTAAAATGTAGCCTCAAAGGCGGAAAACGTAGCCTCGTGCGCCCTGATGTGTTTGACGCGGGGTAGCTGGAGTGATAAGGTGCCAACCTAAGGCGTCCCATACGTGAGTTGAGTCACGGACTTGTGGCATCCACGACGCGGGTCGGACCCGATATGCTTATACGACACGGGTCAAATTGGCTTTCAAGCCAAGGCTCAAGATTGAGCGTACATGTATGAGTGATTGCTATGATCGTCCTAGATTAGACGTGTTTTAAATGAAAGTTTAATTGCCATTATTGAGCCATTAACTGGTCGTGTTACTTTTGTGTTATTTGGATTTTGTGTGGTCCCAGATTGGACCTATTATAAACGGTTTACTTGCTTGGCCACTTTGTGGCGAGTTTTCTAAATTTGAACTACCTTGAAGTAATCGAATTTGACTCTATGGTTTGAGTGCCTGGATGAGGCGTGGAGTTGGTCTGAGGGTGTTTGGTATTTTGAGAAGGGATTTAGAGGTTAGCTTGCTGAGATTTGTTCTCATAGGTGATTGCCTTATTTTTCAGATCCCCGTCCCTAGCAGTGAATATAATATAGGTAAGACAGAGGATCTCGAAGGAAATTGACCCAGAGACTAGTCTTTCCCTGGACCAGATGGTGGGATAGATAATAATGAGTTGGATGGAGGAGACAGAAGCCCTTGGTAGAATTTGTGTGTTTTGCTCGCTATTAAAGTTGAGAAACTTGCCGACCTAAGTCCTTTTATTGTAAAGGTCGAGCAAGGGGTTGTAATGAGGTGACGAAAATCTTGAACTATGTATATGACGTTATCCTGAAAGTTATATGGAAAGGGCATGTAATATAAAGTGTAGTTTGATAAATTGATTGGTCTGTCTCTCTCTACCCTTATTCTGTGTACGAGATTGAAGGAGCTCGTTTCCGTTGCCTAAGGAACTCTGAGATCGTTTGGTTACGACGAGTTTCCTGGGCCGTCATGGTTGTCGACCATTCGATCGTACATGTATGACAAGGATGTCGTGTAACTTGTGAGTTCAGGGCGTGACATAGATGATTTCACCGCAGAAGAGTGAATGAAATAATTCAATTGCAATGAAGGAGACCATGCCCTTCTCTCTTTCTTTCTGTAGATTTCTCAACTTGCCCATTATACTCCACAGTTTTGGTGGTTGAAGAGCTATTAGAGCGTCGAGGCTTGGCAGCAATAGTGGGGAAAGCGAAGGGCTTGATATCAGCATCGACCTCATTGTCAAATGCGTCCTTGACATCGGAATCATCCTTGAAACCTTGGAATTGGCCTCTAGATCATTGTCCATGATGTCGACGACTTCTAATCTGGCCTACCTCCTCGATTGCTCGCCTGACGATCTCTTTAGATTGGGCCATAAGAAGTCTGAGGTCAGTCTGCGAGACTTTAGGTTGGGGATGTTAGGATTCGGCGCACAATCAAGTCAAAGTAAAATGTAAAGAAAGAAAAGGAAATTGAGACGTGAGATTTTATCCTGGTTCGCCCTCAAACTAGGGCTACGTCTAGTGGAGGATTTCACTATAATTTGCACCTCACATCTCTCGTTACATCTCTCAATTACAAGAGAAAAAGAGTATATATAGTAACAGCTATTCATGAGCCCGAGCCTAAGCCCAAACTACTAAAGGAAAAATATAGGCTTAAATCGTAAAAAGCCCTATGGTGTCCAGGGGGCGCTGCCCCCTTGAGACCCCCCGCCGGGGCGGCTCCCTTGGACCCCCACTCGCTCAGCATGGAGCGAGACCCATGTACTTTCCTGTCGTATGGCAGTATGAACCATACCCCAATAGGGAATAAAATTGGAGATAATGGCACCTCCACACATTGCTGAAAAGGGACCAGATGAAGATCAGGGAAAAAGGAAAGAGGCTGGCTACGATTATGGGACTCGAATGACTTTAAATTTCCTCTTGGATTTCTTCCCTACACCACCAGCTGGCTTCGAGGAACTCTTGTTTTGATTGCCATCAACCATTTCTACATTCATCGAAGCGTTAAAGGCAGCGGTAGCAGCAACCTCTATGGAATTGGTACTAGAATTGGGGAGTGCGGGCACGGGACCTTCAGGGCAGCGAGGGCAGCTTCTTGAGCGGCGAGCTTCGCAGCATCCTTGTTGTTGTAGAAGGGCTCGATGATCTCCCTATGGATAGCTCTCAACCTCTTGGATTTCTTCGATCTCATAGACTTCATCATATCTCTCTCTATAGTAAGAACCTCCATGAAGATGAGAGGGACTAGAGAGCTGGGGTTTTTGCTCTAGCGACCGAGGAAGGAGGCTGGTGAAGAAGACGTGCAAAGTCCCCAGCCCTCCTACCGATACTTCCTAGATGAGAAGCAAAAAAACACCCCCTTGGCGTTGCGACTAGCTCTCAGCGAGCCTATTTTTTTTTTTGAAGATGCAGTAGCCCCGTGAATGACCTCCCATCTGTGTTCCTTGCTAAGCTTACTGAGATTAGCACCTAGCTTGCTGAGGTGAAGAGCAGCCACCTTCTCATCCAGGTGCTTAGGCAAGACGTAGACCTTCTTCTCCTTTTGCTATCTTCAGTCTCCACCTTTTGTATTCGGGTTACTTGCAAGCCGTCCTTCCTCTTCTTCTACTTGGAGAGATTTGAAAAAGCTAACGATGGAAGAATCGAGCTTTCTCTCTGCAAAGAGCCCAAGCGCTGCTTGTGTTCATCTTTTTTTTTTTAAATGAATTCCCCTTCCATGAATTTGGAAGCTCCAGACTTTCAAAAAACAGGACCATCTCGCCATTATGTTCCCATCGAATTCAAGGCACGGGATCTATCCTTTCTTGAGCATGTAGTCGATCTCCTTGTCAACTAAATCGTCCGATGGAGGAGGGAGGTAGGAAAGGGTCTCGAATTTCTTCTTGTTAATCGTCCATATCTTCATGCAGCAAGTCTTAGAACCATTGGAGACAGTTCTCTGGCGCCATCCTGCAAAATCTGATGAAATGAACAGCTTCAAGAGCTCTAGTGATGTTGAAAGTCCAGCAAAATCCACGGTGGCCCTGATCTTTAACTGGGCATACAATGCCCTTTTTCTCTCCACCCTTTCATTTTGGGAAGAACTTCATTGGTGAGCTTCTCATTGCCTTTGGCAGTGGCCGAGCAGTTTTTGAGAAGCTCCCCCAACGACCCCCCCACTGAGGTTGCTCTCCTTGTGGAAAATTCTCTCATGCTCTCCATGGAGGAGCCCTCTACCTTTTTTCTTTTTTCTCTCTCTGATGATAGGTTTCTCACATGCAATTGCCGCCTGAAGCTCTCAATGGCCGTGTGTCATCATGAGTTCCTCCAATCACTTACTGATTTCAACATTTTCCATTTGTTTCCCAAAGTGTGCCCTATATCCCCCTTTTTTTCGTGGCCTCCCTGCAGCTTCAGCTTGTGAAATGTTTCTCTCTTTGGAGTGGAGAGGTGTATCCGACACCTTTGTCCCCCCCTCCACCCCAATCTCCCCTTTTCTCCTTTATCCTGCCCCCTTTCGGTGGTCTCAGCTAGCTACTCAAGAAAAGCTACTCGTCAGAGGAGAGAGAGAGAGAGAGAGTATCGATTCCAGGAGGTCCTCGCTCGTGGCCACAAAAGCCATGGTGACGATGGTGATGAATCATGTCAAGCAGGAATTGAGAGCTGCCCTCGTCTCTTCATGTGGTGTTCCACCATCATCATAAAAGGTGTCGAAAGCTTTCTCTTGACCGAGACTCAAACCTGGGCCATCGAAGTGCAACTTGCGGCATGGACATGATCAACCACATGATGAACTCTATCTTTGCACATTTTCTTTGAAAAGATATAATGCAATGCATGCAAAAAATTAAATTAATGCACATGAAACTAGACTAAAAATGATTTAAATATTTTGGGTTAGAGACTAAAGCTAGCCTCTAATTTTTTATGAAACAAATGATTAAATTAGAAATCAAAATTTAGGTGTCAACAATTTTGAAGGAAACAAAACTACCATACTTTGTTGAAAAGACTGATTTATACGTTAGGAATTTACTATAAATATGTCTCTATGCTTTTATACTTAATGTTTCTTGTCACACCTTGATCCTCAAGCAAATGCCATCCATACCAAATGCCATAGGTCGGAAAGAATAGCATCCTAGGTATGCTAACGACCAAATGAAAATTTCTATGCAGGCAGAAACGTTAAAACTCCCAGACATAAAAATAGACAGGGATAGTAGAATAGGAAATTTTATAACCAGTAATTGACCAAATATTTCAATACATCAACAAAAGTAGAGGATCACTAACCCTACAAAGCTATACAGAATAAATACAACTCCATTCTTCGGAGCAACTCCCTAAGACCAGCAAAAAGGTAGGTGAGTCGGGAAGGATTGGCTACTCATCTACTCCAAAAAAGGGGCTACTCTACCCTTGTACTCATCATCAACTGAGTCCTCCAAAAGATGGCCAAACTCTTATGGCTAGGGAGGCATGGGGACGTCATCTAAAGCCTCGGATGGCTCGGTCTCGATAGATGTGTCGGGTTCGATGTCAGGCTCGAGGTCCACTACTACTCCGTCGAGTGTATCGAGGTCCATCGGATCCCAAGCCAGGATAAAAGGGTCGGGTTTGGCGGCCCCTCAAATCCACGAAGTAGGTTGTGGAGAACATCATCAACACGCAAGAACCAAGCTTTAAAGATGTGAGCTACCAAAATAGTTAAACGCCTTGTCCACTTAGATTATGGTAACATGCTGTTCTCAAACCCAGTTTGTTCTTGGGACTGGATGGGGCATGATATGAAACGATTAGTTGATAGGGACTCTAAATCTGATGGGCCTCTACATCATTGAGAACCTGAAAATGGTAACCACAACAAGATGAGAAATAAATTTCAGTGAGTTGGCACCTAAGCCCAGCTAAGGCGTTGATTTGCTCAGGGGACGTAAACAACAATATCATAAAAAGCATGGATTCAATCATGCACCAGCTTAAGATGATTTAAATCTAAATGATACATAAGCAACTTGCTTGAAAATAATTACATGGTCCAGGCAATAACCGGCATTTCACAAGAGCCAATGGATACTAGAGTTCTCTCGCTTTCCAGTTATTAGCGATCATAGGGTTTATTGCACATGATTGGTGTGACTAAACACTACGATTAGCAGTGTTTCCTAGCATGGCCACGTGTTGTCCCTTACTTTTAGCGATAACGTTTGATGATTCGTAAGATTCGTACAACTGGCAAGACATGGAACTAATAAAGAACTGCGCGATTGGTACAGACTATGTGACTGACACGGATTTAAAACCCATCATGTGACCACATACACAGATTGCACCACCAAATCAATTTATTTTTTATGTTTGCACACAAATAACCAAATCTTTACGCAGTCACACATAATCCTAACTTCAAGCAATCGGTAATAATACTAGCATACCATGCTTAAGTATTCAAACTAATCACAATGGCTATTTCTTCTACCAATCGTTCAATCAAATGATTCATTGGCCACTCGACTCTAACTAATCGTTCACTCATGATCAACAATTGTGATCAATCAAGCAATCTAATTTCCAACTAACCATAGCCTGCCTCGCTATTCGGTCTGACTTATTTAATCGTGGCCATCTAACCTAAACCCAGTCTCTAATTAATCCGACCACAATTAATCTACATAAACACCTAATTAAATTAATTATTTAATTTCCCAAACACAATTAATGACTTAACCGAGTTAGTGGCTAACTCACTATGACGTCGGCGACGACGTACAGACGTGAACTGATCTAATCGGCGGCGGGGAACTCCGGTGATCGGCGAGCTCTGGCGAGCAGTGGCTAGCAGTGGCAGGCTCCAGTGATTGGCTGTGACGGCGCGGCGAGCTCCGGCGAGCGATGATGATGGCGCGGCGACTCTCAGAATAACTAAATAGGGCATGGTGAGGCTAAAATCGGGCTGGACAGAGGGTGGTCACGGCGGTGCCTTGGCAAGGACGATGATGGTTGACAGTGACGCAATGAGGTGAAGCTAATTGTATCAACATTAGATGAAGGGATCTCAAGCTTATGGTTGGAGGTGACGGCAAACTTGGTGAGACCAGAGGCAGCGAGCTAGGGAAACAGTGGCAGCAGCGGGACGGCAAGGCTGAGGTGATACGCGACGGCTGGATGGTAGGGCTTCTGGCGGAGGGGTAGCGAGTTGGAGCAGTGACAAGCTCAACTGGGGTGATGGTGAGCTCTGCTGAGATGGCAATTGACGCAACGGTGAGGTGGAGCAGCAGCAACGATGAGCTGAACTTAGGAAACAAATGAAAGATGGTGCGAGCTGGACTGGAGGGACGATGATGGCAAGCGGCGATGGTAGCAACGGAAGGACAACGACAACAGAAAGATGGAGGAGTAAATCAGTGGTAGATCAGGTAGCGACGAATGATGTTTAGAATTAGAGGAAGAAGAAGGAGAGGTCATGTAGCAGCAGAAAGGGAGTTGGCTTAGCGCGTCGCGATATGACGTGAAGCGTGATTACAAGAACAATGGGGGCAGTGGTAGGGAGTTGTTGGGGCGGTAACAGCAAGATGAAGAAGAAGAAGAAGGAGTCGCGCGAGTATAAAGGGCGAGGAAGTTCACGGTTGAACAGAAAAGAAGGAGGGGAAGAGAGAGAGAGAGAGAAGTAAAAAAAAAAAAGAAAGAAGGGGAGAATGAGTGGAGGGGATGTGACGTGCTGAAGGAGGGGTCAGGGGGGCAAGTCAAGCATGAGAGAGAGAGAGAGAGAGAGAGAGAGAGAGAGAGAGAGAGAGAGAGTTGGTGGGGGAAATGTGGGGTTATCTAGCAAAAAAGTACAAGAGGAGGGGGGAGAAGAAGTACATGGTTGATTGAGACAAGAGGAGAAAGAAAAGAAAAGAAAAAAAAAGAAAGGTTAAATCAAAATTTGAATTATTTTGTCTCTAGCTCATAAAAACGAAGGGTTTGAGCTTATGCAGGATTCCTGTTTTCTCCAGATCCCGGAATGGTACCCTTCATGGTAAGTTAAATCGAGTTTGAGCTTCTGCAGGATTCCTGATTTCTCCAGATCCCATAATGGCACCCTTCATGGTAAATTAAATCGGGTTTGAGCTTCTACAGGATTCCAGGTTTCCCCAGATCCCAAAAAGGCATTCCTTCGGTAGATCCCGCATCGGGTGAACTGTTTTCAAAAGTCCTTATTACAGGCACTCCTTCGATAAATCCCACATCGGGTGAACCATGTTTAAAGTCCTTCTTACAGGCATAAAGTCCTTCTTACAGGCATTCCCTCAGTAGATCCCTACATCGGGTGAACCGTTTTCAAAAATCCTTCCTATAGGCACAAAGTCCTTCCTACAAGCACAAAGTCCTTCCTACAGGCACCAAGTCCTCCCTACAGGCACCAAGTCCTTCTTATAGGCACAGTGTCCTTCTTACAGGCATTTTCTTCGGTGCACCCGACATCGGGTAAACCACTCAGTAGAATCTTTTACTAGGAATTCTATCATGGTACGATCCACCATACAGGTTAAAATTCAGACGAATCCTTTAAGTAGGATAGATCGCTACTAAAGTCCTTTCATCAGGATTTTATCATGGTACGACCCACCATACGGGTCAAAATGCAGGCGAATCCTCTAAAAAAGGATAGCTCGCCACTAAAGTCCTTTCACTAGGAATTCTGCCATAGGTTGATCTACCATACGGGTCAAAGCTCAACCTCCTCGAAGTACCCTTAGAATGAATCTTTAGATGCCTATTCAAAGAGCATTCATGTCAGGCAACAGCCATACAACGGGCAGATAAATGCCAGGTAAGCTCTCCTCTCTATCTCTTCCTCACTTCGTAGGAGTTTTCTTAAGCCCGATTTGGATCAGAACTTACATAGAGAGATATTAGAGATCAAACGTCACAACTCTTTTTATTTCAATGGTTTGAGTCGATTAGGATTCAGGTGTTATCTCATCTTTGAAATGAACCTTTATCGAGCTTCCTTTTAAAGAGGAGCAGTTGTTGACACTTGATTTTTAATCACCTTTTCTCTTTAAAAAAATTAATAGAAAATTTATAAAAATTCATAAAATTAAAAAATCAACTTTGGGGACCTTGGCCAAGCCTAGGGAACCAATTTTGACCAAAAAATAAATTTTCATATTTTCAAAATTTTCTTGCATTTTATTTTTGAAAATTCATAGAAAATGAAAAAATGAAAAAATTGCAAAATCAACTTTAGAAGCCTTGGCCAAGCCTAGGAAACCATTTTTGAACAAATAATTTTTATATTTTTCATATTTTTTTAATATTTTTCGAAAAATACAGAAATATTTGAAAATTCGGAAAAAATAACATTTGAGGCCACAAAAATACACAAAAATAGTCGATATTTTTCTTTTAAATTCCTTTTCATGTTGGCCATTGTAAATTCAAAAAGTCCATTCACAAGCATAATCTCGAATCGGGCCTAAAAAAATCCAATTTGAGTCAATTTATTTTCATTTTTTACTTTTTATGAATTGTGACATTGTCCTCTAACTCCTCATATTGCATTTCAGTCCAATTGCCTTCGATTTTGAGCTTAAAAAATAAATATAAATAAATAAATAAATAATAATGATAATAAAATATTGGGGCCACATGAAGAGGCCACCAAAATGAGATGTCGGGGACTCCACTTAGAAAAAAAAAGGGAAGAAAGAATATGATGAAGGAGGGAGGCATGTTGATGGAGGGTAGGGAGATGAAAAAAAAAAACATGGGAGAGGAGAGCTTCGAGGAGCTCGTCGGAGTGATGGGGGCAAAACCGATGTTCGCTGTCCATTCCAGGAGTTTCTTGAGAGTCTAAGGAGCACCCTCAACCCCACGGCGGAGCTCCATAACCCGTGAATAGGTAAACGCCATTTTCGCTCGGCCGAAACTCATTTAATGGCAGATTTTGATCCGACCATGTTGTCTCCAAGAGTCTTGATTTAGAATACTCCTATGCTCTTGCTGATCACGTATATATCCTTGTTTTGTGATTTCATTGCATAAAAACCTCCGAATCGGACCTCCCAGCCCCTGAACAAATCGCGGCCTACCAAGCTCGTTCTAGACGCTCTTAGCTTAATCGGACCTTCAGGTGAGTACCTCTGAACCTCCTAGATGTCAGCCATGTGTATTGTGCAGCTCGGTTTTAGGTTTAGAGCTCGTCGGGATCCGCCATGGCCAAGAGCTTTCGAGCTTCCTCCGTGGTAATCCCACCATTGGATCTTGCCGAATTTTGGATATGTTGTAGCCTGCGTCGAGACGATTCCAACGAGTCCAAGATCGCCCAAATGGGAGAAGATCTCACCGTTGGATGTCATTGGGAAGTTCTCGGCCATCCGCCGGTCTTCTTCAACCTTGGGACGTTAACCGGTCAACGGCCGAGGTGGCGTTCACGTGGCAACCACGTGTCATGCCACGTCAGCGGGTATTTTCTCAAAATAAAAAATTATTTACTGAAATTAAAATTCATTTTCGAAAATAAAAAAATATTTTGTGATCGTGTGGTCTAGGTTTGGCCACTCATCACGATCTCGGCCATTCATTCATTTTAAACATATATATTTTGACCTAGTGGCTGTGATTATGCCACGTGGCAAAATCTAATGTGTTCGTTTGAAATTCAAAATTTTGGGCGAAAATGAATAAAAAATGCGGGAAATTCAAAAAAAATTGAAATTTCAAAAATTCAAAAAAAATATTTCCAAAACTACATTGTTTTGTATACTGACCCAGGACCCTTTCGGTTTGGGCAGGGCGCCCGCGAGGTGTGGGGCGGGTTGACTCGGCCCGATTGGAAATTTTTTTTAAAATTCGAAATATTAAAAAAATAAGAAAATATTTTTTAATTCCAAAATAAAAGAACAAAGGAAAATTCTCAGAAAATTCTAAAAAATTGAAAAAAAATTCTAAAAAATTTCCAAACAAATCCAAAAATCCCAAAAATCTCAAAAATTAGGAAACGGGCCGTTTTAATCAACCAATCCTATTTTTGATGATTTTGCTTTCTCAATCCTTTTCAAAATGACGATTATGTCCCTTGTGGGCAAATTGTCTGAAAAATTTCAGAAAATTCATAAAAAAATTTCAAAAATTAGGAAACGGGTCATTTCAACTAGTTAATCCTATTTTTGATAATTTCCCTTCCTAATATTTTCAAAATGATGATTTTGCCCCTTATAGGCAAATTGTCTGAAAAATTCCAGAAAATTTAGAAAAATCTCAAAAATTAGGAAATGGGTCATTTCGACTGGTCAATCCCATTTTTGATGATTTCCCTTCCTGATATTTTCAAAATGACGATTTTTCCACTTATGGGCAAATTGTCTGAAAAATTTCAGAAAATTCATAAAAAAATTCCAAAATTAGGAAACGGGTCATTTCGACTGGCCAATCCTATTTTTGATGATTTCCCTTCCTGATATTTTCAAAATGACGATTTTGCACCTTATGGGTAAATTGTCTGAAAAATTCCAGAAAATTCAGAAAAATTCCAAAAATTAGGAAATAGGACATTTCGACTTGCCATTCCCATTTTTCATGATTTCCCTTCCTGATACTTTCAAAACGGTGATTATACCCCTTGTGGGAAAATTGTCTGAAAATTTTCAGAAAATTCATAAAAGAAAATTCCAAAAATTAGGAAATGGGTCATTTTGATGCCCAATTCTATTTTTGATGATTTCCTTTCCTAATATTTTCAAAATGACGATTTTGCTCCTTGTGGGCAAATTGTCTGAAAAATTTCAGAAAATCCGGAAAAATTCCAAAAATTAGGAAATGGGTCATTTCAACTGCCCAATCCTATTTTTAATGATTTCCCTCCCTGATATTTTCAAAATGATGATTTTGCACTTTATGGGCAAATTGTCTAAAAAATTTCAGAAAATTCATAAAAAAATTTCAAAAATTAGGAAACGAGTCATTTCGACTAGCCAATCCTATTTTTGATGATTTCCCTTCATGATATTTTCAAAATGACGATTTTGCCCATTATGGGCAAATTGTCTGAAAAAATTCCAGAAAAATCAAAAAATTCCAAAAATTAGGAAACGAGTCATTTCGACTAGCCAATCATATTTTTGATGATTTCCCTTCCTGATATTTCAAAATGACGATTTTTCCCCTTATGGGCAAATTGTCTGAAAAATTTCGAAAAATTTAGAAAAATTCCAAAAACTAGGAAACGAGTCATTTCGACTGGCCAATCCTATTTTTGATTATTTCCCTTCCTGATCTGTTCAAAATGATGATTTTGCCCCTCATGGGCAAATTGTCTCGAAAAATTCTGAATAATTCTCAAAAATCTCAAAAACTAGGAAACGGGTCATGTCGACTAACCAATCCTATTTTTGATGATTTCACTTCCTGATCTTTTTAAAATGACGGTTTTACCCCCATGGGTAAATTACCTCTAGAAAATCAGAAAAATAATTCAGAAAAGTTCTCAGAAATTGCATGAAATAAGGAATGACCACATCCAACTGGATTGACTTGTTTCCATTTCCCGATCCTTGAGAAATGACCATTTTGCCCTTCTAGTCAGTTTGACCCAAACTTTTTCTCAATCATCCCAAATGAGTTTTCATGAAATAAAATGGTACCGAAAGGGCATTGGAGTGATCTAGCGTAATCAAGTCCCCGAACCCATTTTCTCTGGTTTGCAGAAATAAATTAGTTCTTCCGCTAATTTATTTAGGTTTCTAATCAACCTACCAAGAACGATTAGTAGCGACTCCAAAATTTAAAATCAATTAAACAAAAAAACCAAAGTTGCGATTCAGTAGGGCTTGGGAGGATCCGCGTTAGGTTAGTTAATCTGATTAACTTAATAATCCGTTCAAGCGATCAAATTAAATTAAATTTCTTTCGGGTCGCGACAGACTTCCATCTGACTCCTCCTCCTCAGATGCCTCACTCTCAGTCCGCTCCTCCCTAGCTAGGTACCATGGTACTAGATGCTCTGTCGGAACCTTGTATCCTTGAAGCGGTCCATGAAGCACATCGCCACTCTTGTACATCCATGCAATATGGATATGGGGTTGCCACTGCGGTATTCCAACGTCTACCCAAATCGTGCTCTTTAGCCTAATAAATACACCACCTCTACCCTGAGGGTCAGGTACCTTCACCTCTCAACATCAATATCGCGCGGGATACCCTGCCTCACAGGTATCACGTTCATTTTAGGGCTTGGGGGACTGAAAAATAGGGGTAATCACCTATGAGAACAATCTCAGCAAGCTAACCTTTAAATCCCTTCTTAGAATACTAAACACCTCAAACGAAACTCCACACCTCATTGAGCTACTCAAATGATAGAGTCAAACTTTAAATTACAGGCCAAAAAAGATCAAGGGCAATGTCCAATAGAAAACTCGCCATAAATTGCCATTTAAAAAAAATAGCTCAGTCTAATCTAAGACCATAAAACTAGGATATTACATAAAATAGCCAATTAGTGGCTCGCCACAAATGGCCAAGTTATAAAACAAATAAGTCTAATCCAGGACAATCAATACAAATACATATGCATGCACGCTCAATCTTGAGCCTCGGCTTAATAGCTAATTTGACCTACATCATATAGACGCATCAGATTCGACCCGCATATCGTACGCATGAGGTCCGTGCCTCAACCCACGTATAGGACCCCTCAGGTTGGCACATTATCGCTCCAGCTACCCCGCGTTAAATGCATCAAGGCGCTCTATGCCTCGACCGTTCATAGTCCTATGCGAGGTGAGCTCGCACATTATTGCTCCAGCTACCCAAACCGTGCTCTTTAGTCGCAACATCCCATATGTCATAGTCCTATCCGAGGTGAGCTCACAGAACTTTGTTCCACTTTGATTTGATATGATTTTGGCCTCTGTTCAACCGTTCTCATCGTGGCTGTCGAAAACTATTTTCTGTAGTTGGTTTTTTGTTTTGCTTGCTGTTGAAATATTCTAACCTTGGCAACTTAGGGAGCTTATATTCATGTCATAATCTTGTTGTCTAGCTTAATTTGGCCTCGCTTTATCCCTTGATCAGCTCCGGTTTGGACTAAATCCACCGAATCCATCGTCGTAGTCGTCGCCGCCGTGCACTGCCGATCACCACCACTTCTCAACCACATCCTGAACCATGTTTCAACTTCGTTTAGATAAGTTAAACCTCTAGATTTCACTCATGATGTTAGGCATGCCATGGATTGACTTTAGGGACTGATTCATCGTAAATCGATTTAGAAAATTTTATGGAATCGGTGTTTGTTTGAGGTGACCGAATCTATGGTGGGCTACGATGGATTGATTGAGCTTGAGATATTTCTTTCCTTGTTTAATAGAGGTTGATATGGATGGTTGACATGGGTCCCGTGAGGATCGAGTACCGAAAAATGGGTTTTTGGAGCATTTCCTACAAAAACAGGCCAAATAGTAATTTAAAATCATTGTTCACAAACCCTGTGCACTGTTCATGAGCTGCCACATTTAATTATAATCTAAGAATGACAAGTCTTATGGGTCCACGTGTGTTGATTTGATGACTTCGATTTTTAGCGTGGACCTTTTTCATAAAAATGTGAAAATTTGGGTTCGTAAAATGAGTTGATTGGCTTGGCCATTTGGTTGAATATGTGGATTGAATATTTAAACTCGTATTTAAAATGTAGCCTAATGTACTTAGCCGATGATTTCTATCCAAATGAATTTAAAGGATTTTATTGCCTAAAAGGTAAATATAACGGTTTTCGCATGTTCGATTGCATATCATCTATGACTTGGTGAATACGTAGCCATGATATCACCTGGCGTAATATGTAGCCACTGGTACAAAATGTAGCCACTGAGGCGAAATACATAGCCTCGTGCACCTTGAGGCGTTTGACGCAGGATAGCTGAAGCGATAATGTGCCAACCTAAAGCGTCTCATACGCGGGTTGAGGCACAGACCTGAGGTGTCTATGACATGGGTTGGATCTGATGCGCCTATATGACGCAGGTCAAATTGGTTTTCAAGCCAAGGTTGAAGATTGAGCGTGCATGCATGAGTGATTGCTATGATTGTCCTAGATTGGACGGGTTTTTAATTGAAAGTTTAATTGCCTTTGTTGAGCCATTAATTGGTTGTGTTACTTTTATGTTATTTGAATTTTGTGTGGTCTCGAATTGGACCTGTGATAAACAGTTTACATGCTTGGCCACTCTATGGCGAGTTTTCTAAATTTGAACTGCTTTGAGGTAATCGAATCTGACCTAGTGATTTTGAGTGCCTAAGTTGGTATCTGAGATTAGTCTGAGTTTGTTTGGCGTCTTGAGGAGGGGATTATGGGTTAGCTTGCTGAGATTTATTCTCATAGGCGATCCCGGTAAGACGAGGAATCCCTAGGAGCATTGATAGGGATCCGTAGTCATTCCCTGGTCCTAATGGAAGAAGGTATATTAGGTACAAGAGCACCATCTAGGTTAATATAGGAGATACACAATGAAAGCCACACCTGTATGTAGCATGGTTGTTCAATTTAGTGGATATTTGGCATGGTACGCTGCAAGGTTGGGAAGTTCCCGCTGAGATTGTGACCTTGTGGGATCCGACCAGAGATCACATGGCTGATGAAAGTGAAGTGACGAGTGAGGAGATGCAAGAAGCTGAGTTTGATAATGATGATCCAATTAATGTTTTGATAGCATCTGATGATGGAAACGAGGGTGAACAATCATCAACTGAGGAAGAGGAGGACCTCAAAGAACCATCATCGTCAGAAGAGAGTGGAACGGACGATGGTGGGATGGATGATGACTAAGGAGTGTAGGTCGAAGGGCGTAGCTTATCAATAGGAGTTTTGTGACAAGAGATATGCGAGTCTCATCTGTGAGAGGAAAATTGCCGACTTGGTCCCTTTTTTATTAAAGGTTGAGCAATGGGATGTCGTGGGATGACTCAAGTTTTCAAATGTAAATATTTTGATGTCGTTTCGGACTTATGTATATAAGTGTGATGTAATATAAAGTGTGGTTTGGTGAATTGATCGGTCTGTCTCTTTATCTACCCTTTTTTTTTTTATGTATGAGAGTGAATGAGCTTGTTTTCGTTGCCTAAGGAACTCTGAGGTTATTTGGTTACAACGAGTTTCCTGGGCCATCGTGTTTGTCGATCATTCAACCGTATAGGTAGATTAGGGATGTCGCGCGGCTCGCCAGACTCGGGGCGTGACAGGCATCACCTAATCCCAAAAAAAAATGTTGTTAGACATGACAGAACGTTAACTAAAAAGTAAAAACACTTGAAAATGTTGAGCAACCTGCATTGATACCAATTTTTGTATCTAGCAATATCACCTAGAGGGGTGAATAAGTGATTTTGAATATATTTGAATTCAAATTGCGTAAATAAAAGAAACAAGTTAAATATCATAATAATTCAGAATTTAATTGTATGCGATTTATGAATCTAAAAGACCAAATTGTAATATTCTATCAAATGTAGTAAGAAGAGTTTAGGGATAGGGATATTTGCCACATGATGGTTATAGTGGTTTGACTTAGATCAAGTCTACGTCCACTCTTTCACGCTAACAGCCGATAAGCTAGATTTCACTAGATGAATCAATGGAGGTTTATAACAAGTAATGATACCCTCTTTCATAGACCACACTATCTTCTCTTAATCGCTATTACAAAGCCTCTCAAATGTTATAATATTAACCTCATGAAGACAAGTGGATAGAATATGAAGTTCTTTTGCACTTTGGAATTTATGATTTTGAATTCCCTCCGTCGTAACAGCACCAACGATCTCCCTTTATACTCCTCCATTTCCAAATTACCTGTTAGAAGATCACTGGATGATCACTCTTCAACATTTAACTGGACGTCTCTAATTATTAATTGAATGAGACTGTATCTTGAAGATTTGGTAGCCGTCGAGTGATAAGAATTTGAACCTCGCTGATCCAGTTGCCCATAAAACCAAGTCTTTGGCTTCCATAAGTGGTTCTGTTCATTTTTGGATGTCGGTTTATCTATAGAAAGGTAATTTCCAATTAGAGATTTTCTATGATACATTGTAGAATCATCTCCCAATCAAAGATTGCAAACTTTCTTAATAATATATTCATAGCCATAACGGCATTTGTCATATGTGGTTCTTCAGATAAGAATTATTTCTGAATTTTGCATATATCGTTGCTTCTGAATAAGTTACAGCTTTTGAATTCTTCCTTTTGAATAAGTCACAGTTTTTGAATTCTTTAGAAACAAAATTAGTCTTTAGAATCTGATTAGAGAAGACACTAAGTTATAAGTAATTAGAGTCCATGTTGATGCTTGCACATAGGTCTTCTTCAAAGGTGTAGCTGAATCTACATAAGTGATACTCCACATAATCTAGATAACATAATTCAACTCCTTCAGAGATAGATATGTGATACTCTTAACTTGAGTCTGAATAACCAACTAAGGCCAACAAGACTTCTTTTCTCATGCGTCTCACCTGAAATAAAATACAGTAACGTATTTACTAGCGTCAATTAGACTAAGGGAAGTTTTGTCAATATCAAATTATATTAGAGAATTTTTTTCTCAACAAGGTCTAGCAAAAGCAAGTGAGGAGTAGAAATAAGCAACTAGATTAGGGTAAATAGTGGCGTTGAAAGTGAGAAAATCTCTCATGCCTATCTTCTCAATATGCTTATGAATAGGGATACCAACCTTATCAAAATACTTAATGTCAATAACTCTATGAGGCATTACCCTTGTTCCTTCATTAATTCAAACTGATCATCATGCTTCTTTCTTATGAAAAGTTGCTATTGTACTTTTGTCCTTGATGAAGGTCACTATTCTCTTGAATTTCTTAGAAACAACATCATCATTATTGTCACGCCTCGAACCTTACGAGCTCACAACATCTTGCAACTCTAGTTGATAAAAGTGCGACGTCCCAGGAATTGTCTCCAACCCAAATCAATGCAAAATGCAAACGCTAGCGGAAGCAACCCATACACTCCAGACACATATAAAGAAATGGGATAGACGAGACACAAGAAACATGACAGTAATAACAACAAACATATGCCTTTATAAATATCGAGTTTATTTACAATAAGGCTATATACAAACCATACCAAAAATGACCACACATATAAAAAATGATCGATGGTTGACTATCCTAGTCCCCTACAAACAGGGTACACTAAAAGGGAAAGAGGGTGACTACACTAGATATCCACTCCACAGCCGCCAGACGACAAATCCTGTTTTGGGTCAGACTTCATGGGTTCCTCCTTGGGGTTAAACTCCATCTCATGATCTGAATCTTTAGGACCAGTGTCCAGGCTAGTGATAACATTATCGAGTGGAACGATCTCCATGGGGTTCCACTCTCTTACTCCATCATAGGGTATGTCAAATCCCTGGAATGGACCAATCGACAAGTCCCCATCTCTATAGGTCCATGCCATGAAGGTGTGAGGTGTCCAAAAGTCACCACCCTCATCTACCCAGATTGTACTGACATGCCTAATATAGACCTTCCCTGGACCTACTAAGTACTCCGTCTCTATCCGATCTATGTTCATCAGTATCCCAAAACACTAAGGTGGCCCATTCATATTCATGGTCGGGGTTTTGAAATATTTGGAATTTACAACAATGAGGATAAAATCTCAGCAAGTAAGGTCCCTGAGCCTAGATTAGGGTAATACATACCTGTGGATCCCACTAATCACGTAGTTCTATCCGATCAGGCTAATATTCAAATAATCTCAATAGGGACCACAACTATAATATTCATTAAATAAATTAATAATTAGGGCACGATTGACACATGTATGAAAGTACAAATAATCCAGATGACTAAATCACAATCTCGGTCGAATGGCATCTCAACCTCATGCCTCACTCAACTGTCTAGATTATTCATAACCCACATAAACGTACACGCCTCAGGTCTATGCCTTAGCTCGTATCAAATGCCTCGGGCTGATAATCCTCCAACAACGACCTGCGTTAACATATACGCCTCAGGTCCATGCCCTAGCCCGCGTTAAAAGCCTAAGGCTAGCTATCCTCTAATAGTGACTCGTATTATTGTACACGTCTCAGGTCTATGAAAGCTACCTGTGTAAATGTACACACCTTAGGTACAATCTGTGACATTCTGAAATTCGACCCACTTTCGGGATTTGTAATTTGAATGGATATTTCGTCGAATGTGCTCTAGATAAATCTCACTAGGAACTGATCACTTCGAGATGACTAACTAAAGGGAAAAGGCTCCCTAGGAGAGTAAGTACGTGGACCTAATTGCAAGTCGATACGTATAACTTCTAAAAGCCACCCGTTAGTTTAAGAATTTATTAAAGTCACAATCAGTCGAATTTGGCCACGAATCAAGTCCGGAAAATTGGATATCAAACTTTCACGAGTATCACTGTAAAAGATTGGACATCGCCGGGCCTGATTTAGAAATTTGATAGTTTCACTCCGATCGGCTGTTGGAAGAAAAAAAAAAGGATGATTTTGCCCTTGGGTTACATTAGGCTCTCTAGAGTGTTATTAGTGATCTTGTCAAATTTCAATGTCTGCAATTATTCATGTCTAACCCCAACCAATCCTAAAAATTGCCGATAGCTTGAAAATGTTGTATCCATTGTCGAATCCATCGCATCAGCGACCTCATCATCGCCACATCATCTCACCACCTCACCATGACACCTCATCATGGGACACCTCACCTAACCACCCTACTTAGCCATCTTGCCATCTTTGACCAAGTCCAAACTTGATTAGTATGCCCATTTAACGGCTGATGATTATCTCTTCCTCTCTCTCTTCTCTTCTTGGCCAAAATATGCTCTCTCTCTTCTCCATTTTCGTGGCCCTATCATCTGCCCAAGCTCTCTTTCTCAATTTTTCTCTCTTAGCCAGATTTGGTCTCCACCGCTGTCGCCTGTTGTGTTGCCCGCTTCACCGCCCAAACGTCGTTATTTTGAGATACCATTTTAACCTCATCTTCATCTATCTCTCTAGTAGTTCTCCACAAAATTTCAGCTTATGATTAGCCTGGAACACCCTTAAATAGAAGCAAAATCGGACCCCTGTGCAGGCTATTTTTCAGGTTACAGTTCTATTAGTTTTTCACCATTTTCGCAGCCGTCGTCATGTCAGTTGAATTTTGATCACTGTGAGTTTTTTTTTTCTTTCTTTTCTCGACATTTTTATGTAGGAATCAGCCCTAGATGAGTTTTAATCATCAGGAATTTCATTTGAACTAGCCCTGCGCGTTATCATCTTCTGCTTTCTTTTTGAAGCAACCTCTATTCCAGTTTGGTTTGGAGCTTCTTTGCTCAATTTCTAGTAAGCCGACCCTGTAAACCTTGAGTAGGATGTTAGATGATTCTTAGATAGACTCTAGGGTGCAATCTGAGGTAGATCAGTGTAGAAAAATTAACTGATTTGGCGATTTTTGTGGAAAACGGCTCTGTATACATACTCTGTGTACTGTTCATGCCCGATGTAGTACTATTCATATTGAATTTAGATTGTCCATGGGTGTCAATGATGGTCCGGTGAGGTTTGAATACCGAAAAATGAGATTTTGGAACATTTGGGCGAAAGCGGGCGCGAGCAATTTTCTATCGTATACTGTTCACGACACCCTGTGCATTGTTCACGTCCTGTCCAATTTGATTTTGGTTTGAAAATGACAAGTTTTATGGGTCCTGTGTGGTTTGAGTATCGAAAAATGAAAATTGAGGCATTTTTGTTAAAATTGGGCACTTGAAACAAATTGATTGAATTGGCCATTGTATCGGCCATTTGGATTGAAATATTTGGGCATGTGTTTTGAAATGTGGCCTAACGTACCTGGCCGATGACTTTTTTCCAAATGAATTTGATTGATTTTATTGTTTGGATGACGTGTGCGACGGTTTCCGCACGTTTAATTACATAGCATGTCTGACTTGGCGAATATGTAACCATAGAGGTGGAATAGGTAGCCTCGTGTACCCTGATGCGTTTGACATGGGGTAGCTGGAGAGATAAGGTACCAATCTGAGGCGATTAGTTTACGTGAGTTGAGGCACAGACCTGATGCATACGATAGGTTGGTCGAATCTGATGCGTTTAACTTAGGTCGAGTTAGCTAGAGAGCCAAGACTGGAATTTGAGCATGGCAGGTGCACGCATTTGCATTGTTGATCTTTGTGTATATACGAATTATTGGTGTGCCTGATTATTGTAATGATGAGTCATGTCTCGTTTGCCCTTATTTCTGTTTCTATACCCAAGAGTCTAGGAGGGCAGGTTAGAGTTGAATCTGAGGGTATGTAATATCCTGAGCGAGATTAGAGGTGAGCTTACTGAGATATGTTCTCACGGTGGTTAGTTTCCCATATTTTTAAACCCCCGACCCCGCAATAAATGCAATCCCAATGAGATAAGGTCTTTCGATAGGCATAAACTATGAGACGCAGTCGTTCCCTAGACAGATAGTGGGATGGCAATGAGTAGGGTCGAGGTAGAAGCCCATTGGTAGAAATTTGTATCGTTTGCTTATAGTTGGAGAGAGAAATTGCCGACCTAAGTCATTTCTGTTGTAAAGGCCGAGTAATGAGATGTAAGAAAGGATGACAAAAGTTCTGAATTGTTCATATGACATCACCCTAGTTTGAGAATGTATATAAAGGCATGTAATATAAGTAGTGGTTTGTTGTAATTATCCGGATTGTCTCTCTCTACCCCTTTCTTGTGTATATGTTGGGAGAAGTTCGCTTTCGTTGTGGTAGGAACTCTGAGGTAGTTTGGTTTACAACGAGGTTCCTAGGCCATTGTGGTTGTTAACCAAGTGATCGTACAGGTATAACAAGGATGTCGCATGGCTCGTGCGTTTGGGGCGTGACATAATCGCCTGTCCCATCGAGTACAATCACATGCCGCGTTGACATACACGCCTCTGGACAAGTTCAATTTCCCCGTATCAAGACGCCTCTGGACAAGTTCAATTTTGATAAATGGCCATGTCTAAATTAAGGTCCCTCATGACCAAATAAACGCACGATTGGCATTCAATAATTTAATTAGGCATATGATTGCAAACTAGCCACAAAATTGAACCAGTCTAAGTTACACTATCAGTCCAATTTACACTGCTAGTGAAATCCAATTACGTAATCAATTAATCAATCAATCAATCAAGAGTTATTCTCAATCACATATTAAGCCCTATCTAACTACCTAAACTAATCACAAAAACAACCATTTAATTTTCCCAAGTCGGCCACACATTTTTTATTCTCGAATTTCCTAAAAACAACTCATATTTCACTTCAAAACTCATCCAAATCAACCTCTACCCATGTCCATTAGTAACCTATCAATCTAAACAAGTTTTAGGAAGTCACTTACCTTAATCTAAGCAAGAATAGCCCCCAAAACAAGCCAAAATATTCCTTAGACAGATTCGATTTCCGGCGGTCCGCAGCAGCGATCAGCTTGCTCGGTCATTCGGTGGTGTGGAGAGGCTGCAAGTGACTAACAACGGTCCAAGATGGTCTAAGATGGTGGAATGGCAATGAATGACGAATGGCAGAGCTTGAATCGCATCGAACAATCCCAACCAGCTTCTTTATAGCTCAAATCCATGAAATTTAGTCAGATTTCTTGACAATCAACCCTTAGGTCCACATATCCCTTGATCTTATGATTGCACTTAAGAAAACGGAGCTCAATTCGCCCTTCAGATGAGCTCAAACAAGCAATTTCTTCCCGAGCGCGCATAAAAATCCGAGAGCGCGCGCGCGCGCGCGCGCGAGAGAGAGAGAGAGAGAGAGAGAGAGAGAGAGAGAGAGAGAGAGAGAGAGAGAGAGAGAGAGAGCTTGAGATGAGAGAGAGCGCTTCATGAAAATTGAAAGAAAAAGAGGGAATGAGAGAAGGTGTGCAGTTGAGATATTTAGCTCAAATTAAGGGCTAAGATTGCATCATGATCCCCAAGTTTCATCTAATGGCTAGGGATCAAAGTTGAAAACGGTTTTTAGAAGGTTTGGGTCAAAGATGGTCAACTCTCATCCACATCTGATATTTTCGAGTGCCATAGAGGATTTAATGACCAGAAAGCCCTTGTGTCCAAATAATGAATCCTAAATATCCTAGGGGTAAAATGGTCATTTCTATTTTTGATCCAATTTTTTTTTTACTTTTTTCAACTATTCGGTGCTAATCGTTCCATCGGTGGTCCTAATGAGATGACATCCAAATTATTAATACTGGTATATGTGAAAGTCCGACGTCTAAGTCCGAAGTCCAATTAGTGGCCAAAATTGATTGATTGTAAATTTAGCGTATCTCAAATTAACAGGCGGCTTTTAGGAGTTACGCATAACGAACGTGATTGAAAGCCATGGTGACCTTTGTCATTGTGCAATTGCGAGGTTCAATCACTAGTTCTGAAGGTCACGATTGTTGGAAATTGATGTAGGGACGTTTGCCCTTCATACAATGGTCAAATAGAATCACTTGTGATCCAATTGTATAGTTATGGCAAATCGTTTCATAATCATTCTTGGATCGGCCTATAATGGTACAACATATTCTCTCGTCAATTCATATGGCCAAAGAGTCAATCCTTGATCAAGTCTTCAAGTCCATGTACTTAGTTCCTAGCTAGCATTTCCCTAGCGGTTAGTCTTCTCAAGAGTGATCAACTCTGAGTAAAATTTAACTAAAGTACATCAACGAGTTATTCATTCATTTCATAAATCTTGAAAATGGATCGAATTTCAAAATGTCACAATTATCTTCAAATTTTCCTCTAGCTTCATAAATAATGTTTTCCTTTGATGGTTCATATTCTTAGAAAGAATATATGAAAAAGATTGAAAGCTATAAAATGGTTAATTTTTGGAAATAAAATCAAAGAAAAATCAATCAAAGACAAGATAATACATCAATCAATCAACCAAATTTATATTAAGATCCGAAAAACATACATTAAATCCTTACAGTGACATGATTCTCGAAACGAAAACTAACTTGTGTCTGTAAATAGTGTTTCTGAATAGTGTTATGAATTGTGCTTCTGAAAAATAATGATTTACCTTTTTCTAAAACATCTCAAGAGAAAAGATTAATGATTGATAATTCATTTCGAATATAATTGAATGATTCCTTATCGAGAGGCTTTATGAATATATTAGCTAGTTAATTTTGAGTATCAATATATTGAATGTGAACATCACCATCCTGAACATGATCATGTATGAAATTGTGCTTGATCTCAATATGCTTTGCCTTTGAATGTAAGACTAGATTCTTGGTCAAGTTTATTGCACTAGTATTATCGCATTTGATCTCAATATTTGTGTCTTCAACACCACAGTTTCTGAGCTGTTGCTTCAACCACAGAATCTGAGCATAGAAACTTCAAAGAGATACATAATCTACCTATGATATAGAAAGGGCAATGGTGCTTTGCTTCTTTGAAAACCGTGAAAAACCATGTTTCCCATGAGTTGGCATGGTCAAGAGGTACCTTTTCTATCGATTTTATAGCCAGCAAGATTTGCATCCAAATATCCTTTCAGAATAAATTCACATTCTTTGGGATACCATATTCCATAGTTAGGATAAGTCCCCATATATTTCATGAATCTCTTGATTGCTGATAAATGTGATTCTTTGGGACTTAATTGAAATCTTGCACATAAATATATGCTGCATAAAATGTCAGGTATTGAAGCTTTGAGATATAGTAATAATCCAATCATACTTTGATAGAGTTTTGGATCAACTTCTTTCCCTTGTTCATCCTTGTCAAGTTTAGACGAATCTAAAATCGGAATTTCTGCCTTTTTATAGTTCTCCAAATTGAATTTCTTTACAATCTCCAAAGCATATTTTTCTTGATGAATAAAGATTCCCTTCTTGGTTCGATGTATCTGAAATCCAAGGAAGAATCTTAATTCTCTCATCATGCTCACCTCAAATTTATACTGCATTACCTTAGAAAAATTCTTGCACAAACGTTCATTACAAGATCCAAAAATATTATCATCAAAATAAATCTGAATAGGAAGAATATCTTTACCTTGTTTCTAAATAAAAAGAGTTGTGTCAACATTACCTTTTGTAAACTTATTTTCAGATAGAAAGCTGTTTAACCTTTTGTACCAAGCATGACGTACTTGCTTTAGGCTGTATAATGCTTTCTTCAAGGTGTATATGAGATTTTTTCCTTGTGGTTCTTTGAAACCAGGTGGCTTTTTGACATAAACTTCTTTGATGTACCCATTCAGAAACGTGCTTTTCATGCCCATCTAAAAAATTTTAAAGTCATTGCAACATACATAAGCAAGAAGCCTTATGGCTTCTAACCTAACAACAAGAGTATAGGTCTCATAGTAATCTATTTCTTCCTCTTGGGAGTATCCTTTTGCCACCAGTCTTGCTTTATTTCTAACCACTTTTCCTTTATCATGCAACTTTGTTTTGAAGACCCATTTTGTTCCTATAACGGGACAATTTTTGGATCTTGTCATAAGTTCCCAAACATTGTTGATATTGAATTGATGAAGTTCTTCTTGCATTGCAGTAATTCAATTTTCATCTGAGAGAGCTTCTTCAATTCCCTTCCGTTTTATTTCAGAAACTAGTGCAATGCTGCTCATTGCTTCCTTAAACCTTGATCTAATTTTAGTTCCGTCATCCAAACTTCCCATGATAAGTTCTTTGGGATAACTTGACCTGTCTTTTCAAGTCTTATTGAATCTCTTATCCTATACTATGCTAGGATCGTTGGAGTCAGGTTGTTTTTTTCTTCTTGTCTTGTTGAAGCGAGCATGTCATCTTCTTGATTCTGAATGTTTTTAGATGCTTGAACATTTCAGATGCTTGACTTGCTTCAGGTAATTGAGATTATTCTAATTCTTGGACAAACGAGAAGTCCTGAACATATTCAGATTGACCAGCCTATTTCTGAATATTTTCTTCAAGGCTGATGGTCATAGATTCTTCAACAACATGAGAGTTTTTATTGAAAACTTGATAAGCTTTGCTCATATTTGAATATCCTAGAAAGTTTCCTTCATCTGACTTCTCATCAAACTTATTATTAGCATTTTTAAGAACAAAGCATTTACAACCAAATATATGAAAGTATGCAAGATTTGATTTTCTTTCTTTGTAAAGCTCATAGGGGTTTTCTAAAAAAAGGTCTTAAGGTAACATGACTTGAAATGTAACAAGGTGTTGAAATGGATTTTGCCCAAAAATGTGAAGCTATTTTGCTTTCAATCAAGAGAGTTCTTGCCATTTCTTGCAGAGAATGATTTTTCCTTTCAACACCCCCATTTTGTTGAGGTGAATGAGGAGAAGAAAAATTATGTTGAATTCCAACCTCATCACAAAATTCTAAAAAACTTTGATTTTCAAATTCTCCCTCATGATCGGTTTTAATGCAAGAGATAGAATAGCCTTTCTCATTCTGAATTTTCTTAGAGAATTTGAAAAAAAAAAAAAAAGACAAGGCATTGCCTTTGTGAGCAAGAAATAGAACCCATGTAAACCTTGCGTAGTTATCGACGATAACAAGACACAATGTCTTACCTCTAAGATTTAAGGTTCTATTTGGTCCAAAAATGTTCACATACAGAAGCTGTAAAGCATGGTTAGAGGTAACATGATTGATAGATTTAAATGACCTTCTTACGTGTTTTCCAAGCGTGCAAGCAATACAAAGTTTAGATTTCTCAAATTTTGTTTTGATAAATCTTGCACTAATTTCCTAGAAGAAAATTTGGCAATTTGTTTGATGCTTATGTGACCCAGCTTTCTATGCCAAATTTCAGATTCATCCTTGATGGAAATTAAACACTTGACGTCTTCATAATCAACATCTAGAAGGTACATATTTCAATAGCATCGGCTAGTGAAACTTTGTTTCTTGTCCTGGCTAATAGCTAAACACTTCATACCCTGAAAACTTATTTGATATCTGGAATCACACAATTGATTACAGAGATCAAGTTGTAGTTGAGTCCTTTGACTAACGAGACGTTGATAGAGAGATTTCTAATTTTCACAGTCCTTTTTCTAGTAACTTTTCTTCCAAAAGATACACTTTTTGCCATTGAATTCTATCAATTGAATAAAATTTTTTGGATCACCGGTCATGTCTCTTGAACAGCCACTATGGAGGTACTATTCATCTTTCCTTTTTCTTGGTACCTGTAAGATAGAAATAACTAACTTTTTCTTTGGTACCCAAATCTTCTTGGGTCCTTTTTGGTCAGTCTTATTTGAATTATTTTTGTTCATAGATCTCTAAACTTTTAGGCAGTTGTTTCTGAAATGATTTGAATCGCCACAGTTTGAACAAAACATTTGGCCAATAGGTTTTGTAATCTATTTCTGAAAATGTTGTTAGTATAAATTTGGAAGGTCTTTGTGAAAGCCTATCTTTGACTTTAAGAAAATTGTTTCGAAGATTGCTTTCCTTTTCAAGACCTAAACCAGATTTATCATTATAAAAAACTTGTTTGGAAAGTATATTTTCTATTGTTTTTGAACTTTGAGAAAATCTCTTTGAAATATTTGAAATCTTAGCTTACAAAGAAATATTTTCTTTCTAAATCAAATCCCGATATTCCTTGATTTGAGAAAATTCTATTTGCAAAAATTAAATCTTATCTTTTTGAGAGATATCTTGTTGTTTCAATTTTGAAACATCCTTTTTCAGTTCAAAAACCTTTTTGAGAGTGGCCTTGTAGTTCAAGCATAGCTCATCAATATATTCAAATATTTCTTCTGAAACTTCATAATTACTTACCTCGATATCTAAATCTGAATATGATTTTGAATTTACCAAGAGACAAATATTTGCATAATCTTCATCGCTTTTTTCACACTCAGTGTCACTCAAGGTTTTAGCTTTTAAGGTCTTGTTGTATTTTTCATATTCAACCTTGTCCTTTTCAGAAAAGGACATTTTGGTTTTATATGGCCTATCTTCTTGTAGTGAAAGCAGACGACACCCCTGCTTTCCTCTCTGTCACTACTTGATTGTTTTTTCATCAATCTGTTTGAAGGACTTCTTGCCTTTGAAATTTCTCCCTTTTCTGGCCATCTTTCTAAACTTCTTAACCATCAATGTAAGCTCTTCATCATCTTCATCTTCATCTTCATCTTCATCTTCATCTTCATCTTCAAAAACTCACAATCAATGTTAGACTTTAAAGTAATTGACTTTTTACCTTTTGTGTCCTTTGTCATGTTGACTCATTTTGTTTCGTATATTGTAGAGTTCCAATAAGCTTATCATTTTGTTTCGTATATTCTAGAGTTCCAACAAGCTCATTGGCCATAGCCAAAGCTGAAGTCGGGTGAAGCGAAAATCGAAGAGACTGGATGGCGATTACAATTTTCAATGCACGGGACATTTTTGTACTAAGTGCAATCATTTTTTTTTCGTTAGGAGATGCATAGTTTCATTAAAAAACTGCTTGTGAGAATACTTGTTTTTGTGATTTTGTTTGTATGGTCCAAATAAATTGTGAGATTACATGGAATCACTATCAATTGTTTTAAAAGCTTAAGTTATCAAACAAGAGTGTGATTTTAACATTTGGTTTTTTCTGATATAGACATAACTTGGAGGGTATTGAAGGAAAAGAAGAATAAAGGTTACATTGTAGAAGTTATGGTGATAACTTGTTAATGATACGTATGATAAGTCATTTTTTCAAAGGACTATGAAAGGAGAAATAGAGAGTAGGGCTGGATCACATTCAGCCCTATTTTGAAATGTTCAAAAGAGGGTAATCGAAGAAGAGACCCATCTAACCTCGATAATATTAGGAGTGTCAATCGATTGCACAGATCCATTTAGCCTCAATTAAGACATGCCAATTGCTCTTTATATGCATTCCATTAACTAGACATAAAGTCAACGAATTAGTTGGTCAAAACTCACATGTAAAGGACGGAGATGGAGAACATTTGTCAATCCTATACCCCTTAGGACATGTCAATTGTTTTATTAGTATTGTATTGGGTTATGCATCATCATTTATAAATTGTTTCGTTAAAAATTGTCCACGACAGATGATCTTTCACCAAAAGTTTGATCTTCAATTATTTGAATGACTTGAGTTCCGTGGCAATTCGGACATGAAGCGATTGATATGACAAACTGAACAAATAAAAGAAATGAAAAACGATAAGGAGAATAAAAAATTGATAAAGTAAATTGTAGGAAGAATTATCAATTGTTATTGAGTGCGGATGCTTTACAAAGACCTTTCTTCGACTATTTATAGTCGAGTACCGAGGAATACCGTTAGTGGCGATTACCTTTTATAATTAGTCTATCCCTAAATTTTCGGATGTACTTCAGCAATCGTTCCCCTCATCCACTAAGTGGTTGACCTTTGACTTTGTTTCTCCTACTTACCTGGTGTCTTCTGCGGACCATCCAGCATTGCCGATACTTTGTACCCGACCATCGGCAATAGCAAACGCTTTAGATGCTGATGTGCTCTAAACACAATGGGCTCTCAAGTCAACAACGTCCCACAAGCCTTTATGCCTGTCGAAGACCAAATTAATTTTGAGCGTCAACAAAAATCATGTTCATGTTATGCATGATTTTTAATTAACACCCTTTAGATATTTGGAAATTAACCATAATAAGGTTGTGATGTTGCTTTGCATTGAGGTTAGTCTACTCCTAGCACTTCATTTATTGCATCATTTCATTGGGTGTTACATTATTGATTGCGCACACCCTATGATCACT
>JAGVVM010020181.1:0-23400 GCA_019149425.1 Psidium friedrichsthalianum
CCTTAGACTTTCGGTGCCTTATCTCTAAAAAAAAATTGAGAGTGTGTTAACAACAAAATTTAGATTAAGCAAAAAATCGAAAAGCACAAATAAGTCCAAACTGGCTCATATTTCAAATTGGGCTTTAAGCACGTGACATCGCCTGTCATGGTTTGATGGCTAGCACGATTCTTATTTCACCTATGCAAGTTCACATTAAATAAATTTTCGTTATACTCGTCGAATAAGGAGTTGTTATAAAAAAAAAATGCATGTGATATTTGAAAATGCCTTTCACGAGAGGAATGACCCTAGTCATTTCAATCTCATCGATGGCTTCAATCGGCCCGCCTGATTCAAAAGTACCGCGGATATTTATCGCGTAGATGTTAGATCTCAAACATTGGGCAAAGTTTGAGCCAAAAAAATAAATTTGCAGCGATTTGACTAGGCATATTCATTTGTAGGCATTAATTTAGACAACTCCACCGAGGAGGCATCTCCATCTTCAACTTCGATGACTATAAAGGAATTAGGTGGGGACATGGGCAGAAAAGGATTAATGTAAAGCAAGAAACTCAACCGCAATGAGATTTTTGGTATTTTCCTCCTACCAAGTTAGCCACCATCCTTCTCTGCCGACCACCATGTCCGCATCACGTGCTCATCGCCATTTGCAGCTGCATTACTCTCTCTTCCCTCCAACTAAGGTCGGGTCTATCTCTATTTTACTCCTACCAAGTCGACCGCCATCCTCCTCTGCTAGCCATTGTGTCCTCAACTCGCACTCACCGCCATTGCAGCTGCATTACTCTCTCTTCCCTCCAACTAAGGTCGGGTCCATCTCTATCCCCCCCCACACCAACCCCAACAAAAACACCCCCCAAACCCCACCATTCTCTCTTCTTTATAGTCTCTTTGTTTCTCAAAAATCGCGATAGAAAAGGGGGTTAATATCACGAAAAAACCTCAAACTGATATCCCCATAACAAATTTACCCTAAATTATTTTTTTTACAACGAAAAACCTGAATTGGTACATTTATGACAATTTTACCCCAAATTATTTTTTGACCATCAAAAACTCCAAATCAATACTTTTGTGATAGATTTACCCTAAAGTAATTTTTTTTTACTACAAAAAAACCTCAAATCACTAGACATGTGACAAATTTACCTTTTATTAAATTGAGTTAGTACCACGAAAAATACTAAATTGATATATCTGTAATAAACGGAGGGTAAAAACCCCAAATTGGTATACTCGTGAACTGTCGCATGCCATCTAACTAAATAATTTGACGTTAAATTTAACGAAAACTAACGAATAGTAAATTTGTCACAAATATATCAGTTTGAGGTAAATTTATCACAAGTGCACCAGTTTAGAGCTTTTTGAGGTCAAAAAAATAATTTGGGATAAATTTGTCACAGATGTATCAGTTTGAGACTTTTCGTGGAATTAACCCTACTAAAAGTGACTCACCCATCGGTGGCCCAGCTGGTTTGCGTTCTGGTCCTTTCACGAGAGGTCCTGGGTTCGAACCTCGCTGGGTGCCGGTGATTTAAGCGGATAGTCGTAGCGGTGGGATGCTGTGCTAACCCTCCCGGAGGATTAGTCGAGGTGCACGATCCGTACGGACGCTGGCCCAGATACCTTCGATACCAAAAAAAAACCCTACTAAAGGTGACATCAAATGAGGCCTTGAGGCGCAATTCTAGGGGAGAGAGAGATGGCATAGTGACAATTTGGATTGACGGTAGGCGGAGGCAGCGGCACCGTGGTGACCAAGCAAAAGTCTATGTTTTTCACTTTGTTGGCTAGTTTTTTTTTTTTTTTGGTAAAGACTTTGTTGGCTAGTTTTGACCATCGATAGATGCGAAAAAAACATGGGTAGACACATTTTTTGGAAAAAAGAAATGACAATCTTCTAAGTACGTGCACCATTTTGCTGTTTCGAGGTACGTGACTTATAATTTTGAAAGCCATTGGTTAAGCATTTGAGCATGTTTTTTTTTTTTTCTACATCTTCCCTTCTCTTTCTTTTCCTTTTCTTTTATCTTGATCTGGATTCTTTTTTATTTGATTTCAAACCACCCTCCCGGCGGCTCCCCGTAATAGGGGTGATCGGCTCCCAGTCCGATTCGGCTCCCTTCAAGATTCGAGAACCAGATCGGTAGTCCTGATTCCAATTTATCAAAATTGGAAACCGGACCGACCATCCCAGGAACCGGACCGGATCGGACAAAAAAAATGTAGCCCAAATTACTATCTAATTGTTGAAATCATTAACGTTATGGAACTTCAACGTTTGTATAAAATGACTTCCAATAGCAAAAACAAGAGGCCCAAGGAGCTGAAAGAGATTTACGGATCAAACTAAAAAAAAAAATTGAAAAAAGGACCGATCATGTCCTAAGAATCGGGAATTAGATCGAACCTCTATAGAATTGGGAACCCGGCCACCGGTCCCGGTCGGTCTGAGGGGTTCCGGTCCGGTTGGTCCAATTTACTCTCCCCTACCCTGCAACCAACCAAAAAAAAACAAAAACAAAAAAACAAAAAAATGCGTCGGGACCCACCCAACTCATCAATGTTGCGAGTTTCGTAATGGTTTTCGGACACGGATATCGGCGATCCTGAAGTCGAACACGATCCACTTTTGCTAATGGGCCATAACAATTGTACATGAGCCCACCTCGATTTCTCTATTGATTGCGTATAAACAACTCCCGAGCTCAGCACGTCCATCCATGGTTAACCCAGCGTCCTCACCCTCCGGATTACAGAGGCAAACTCGCGCGTGCAATTCGATGTCGCTAGGGGTAATACGAGTATCGATCTGTCTGTTTGGTCTTAGTAGATGGACGAAAGATGGACCAAGGGAGGGATCAATGTTTCTCTCCTTTTTCTCGATGAATAACATGATCCGTAACGAACATATCGTACGGTATTTTCGGCTGGTCATGGATTCGAGGGAAGCAATAATTTGCTTGATGTTGTTAATGAGGACAAGCTCCATCATCGGGTACCGAACGAAGAAAAGAGAAGCTCAGTCGCTCGGCCTCGATACTCGATGGGCTTTGGGTAGGTCAGTCCTCATAAGCTTCTAAAAGATTGATTTAGCATTCCTTTAAAAAAAAAAAAAAAAACTTCCTTTCAATAAACATGTACTACCCTCATGATTATTAGTTGAAATTCACTTTCTTTTATATGGGTCAGTTAGGTATTCCTGTTTACCAAACGTTACTATCTAAATTGAAAATCTCTTGGATTCTTCCCTCTTTCCTTGAGACGTTGAGCTACTTATTAATTACCGTATTGGCCTCTTGGCCCCTTTTTGAGAATCTAGATTTCGCCCAGCCTCCTCGTGACTGGAATAGACTAGCAGACTGGATTGTAAATGCCTCTAGATGCGAGGCTCTCTCTCTTAACTGGGTTTCTAACCTCCTTTACCTCTTTGGGAAATCCTGTGTTTTGATGCCCCCTATTCTTGTAGGTGGGTTCGGATTTAATGAGATGAAATTCTCAATTCGAACCCCCAAAAAAAAAAAAAAATAGAACCTTTTGGCCAGAGAGAGAGAGAGAATGGTGGTAATCGCTAATGGGTCCAAATTTATCTACGTAAGCCTAGAGAAGAGGTCGGCCCAAAGGCTAAAAGGCAAATTGATTTCGTATCGCATCGGCATCTTGAAAACCGAAAAGGGACTCGCCACTAATTTTGCTTTCGGCCCGGCTCCTATTGTCATTCGGTTGAAAAATAAGTTCGCATTGGATTTTTCCTCCTTTTTTTTTTTTCCAAAAAGCTCCTGAATTTTTTCGAATTTTGAAAGTTGGTAGTCGGATCTAGGCCACGTGTGCTTCAACGAACGGTAAGAACACCAACAACCACAACCTTAATTATGAAAAGGCACCGAGTACGATTTTTTTTTTCTAAGTTTACGGAATATATATATTTGTGTATGTATTTGCGGGGGTCTAAAGCCGAGCAAATCACCACCGTTCGCAATGGCTACGTCTCGCTTTTATAACACTTTACATTGAATGATCGTATTTTTGATCACCCGTATCTGATGATCTCAACGGGATGCGACATAATGAGATAAGCAAATTTTGCATTTGGTGAATGGTATGACATATAAAATTTGTTGCCGTGATTTGCTATGCAGAATTAGTGCTGTGAAATACGATTAATGAGATTTGTATCCCTATTTCGCTTTTTTCTTTTCCCTTCATTTATCTATTGAAAATTCGACGGTCGAAATTCACGCTTCATCACGGTAAAGTTCAATGTAAATTCCGAATGTTGCATGTGAATTATGTTGTGTCCGGGATCGACAAAAAATGAAAGCAAAGTGACGCGATCCAGCACCCCGAAAAAAGCATTGAACAGTGGTCAAAGACTCCAATAATTGCAAAGTCAATAATTCCGATTGATCTTGTAATTGCGATGGACACAAGACGCTCCTAATCCCTGGCCAAATCAGCTCTACCGGCATTCTGGCTCTCATTCTTCATTACTTAAGTACATGCGGGATGTCACTTGGCGCGCAATTCAAAATCCGCTTATTGAAAGAAAAGTGATTTTTGAGAAATTACTTCCCATTTTTCAGCTTTTGGATGAAGAAGAATTAATCGATTCACGAAAAAAAAACCATGAATTGAATATAATGAACTTAGACTGGAAAAATACGATTTATGCTTCTAGCAAGAGAAAAATAATTTTGCCTAAACCACATAAAAAATTAAACTTAATCATTTTCTTTAAAAATGTTTTCCCCTTTTCACTTTTAAGTTAGAGAATTCATTCATCCTAACTTTAAGGTCCGCTTATTTCGGAAAATGAATGATTTGAAATGCATTTTCTTAAAAATGACCGTTTAAAATAATTAATTAATAAAAAATATCTTCATTATTGGCACAATTGGTATTTAAATATTTACATGGATGATGAAATATTTTTTCATATATTTATTTAAATATTGGCATCAATCCATTTTTGAAAAATAATATCCCGATCATTCTTTTTCTCGAAACAAACGGAACTTGAGCATGCATGTTTTTCTTTTTCCTTAAATGGCTCTTTGTCTATTGATGGTTTTTTAGTAAACCCTGTATTGATTATTTTCAATAAACCCTATGTGTGAAAGTTCAGAAAAATAATAATTTACAAAAAAAATTTATAAAGCCTTACTTCAGACTTCAAATGGAAAGAAATGCAGAGGCCTCCAAAGTGTCATCATACACTACTTTATAATGTGATGAGAGTGCTAATAGGCATACAGTCCTGTTAGCAACGAGATTGGGACTGAGGATGCTAATATCATAGGAGTGGATTTTGATTCTCGCGCTCAGTAAAGAGACAGGGCAAAAGTCAAATATTGGTAAAAGTTAAAAATAAGATAGACTAAAAAAAAAATGGTGACAAGGGTAATGTAGGAGCCGTAGGATCGCGACACGTGTGCAGCATAATCTGGAGAAGAAAGAAAGAAAAGAGAAACGTCGTTTTCCGTGATTGTCTTTGCGATCTCAAGGCTGGACAAATGGAGAATCTGGATTTCACGATCGAGACTTGCTTTTTCTCCTGCAGATTTTCACGTGAACTCATCTTCTTGGCAGCATCCTCGTTCCTTCACTGTCCAAACACAAAAGCCTCGATCTTCCGAAGCCGGCCCAATTTGCCCGGCCGATTTCCAAGTCGTGGATTAAAGTATTGATCATCGCTCTATAGACTACTTTTCAGTTTTCACTTACAAGTCAAACCAAACTGCCTTTTTTTCGTCTTTTTCTAGTGGACATCTTAGCGTCATTTTCTTTTTCCTGGGTAAGCAAATGGATTTATTGATAGCGAAAATTACAATAAATTAATTTCTGTCTTAGCTGATCATGCATTCGGTACCGGCCTGCGCATATTAATATGGGCTCGTAGCAGTGGAACAGAAACAAGTGTACGCAAAAAAAAAAAAAGAACACATCAATAGTCAAAAATGCAATAATTAATATTCGATCCCGTGATGGAATTTGAAGCTAAAGCGAGCGTTCAAAAATCGTTAGCGCTTCTAGTAAGCTTTTCTCTGCATCCACGTTAGCGCACTGTGTTCTTTCTCCTTCCTTTGCCTCGGTGAATCCATTTGTTAATTCGTGCTGCAAATCTGTATCGTACACCGCAGCAATTATTGAGCTCCCTGATGACACGACAAAGCTAATGGGTCTTGGGAGTAATTTGCATCGGATTTTTATCTGTAATGCTCAATTGGGGCCAGATAACTCCCGGGCACCAGACTAAACCACGACAAACTGACCCCGCGCTCTGCCGAGTGAACTTTGATTTCCTTATTCCCACACCCAACACGACCCGACCACATCGGCTTGCTTTCAAGGTGTGGACCAGTGCTACTGTGCAACGATGAAAATTTTCCCGAACTGATTCTTTTAATGTCCCCCATAATGATCCTTCCTTTAACAAAAAGTAGGGATCTCATCACAATCCCACCGGCCCCACGTGCTTGATTGATAATTCGCTTCCGTCGCTTGGATCTGGCGCGGCAACCAGCTTCTCTACGGTTCTAACATGGCGTTTTCAGCATGATTTTGGGGTGTACAGAGAAACCCACATGACGTGTTCGTACATAATCACAATGGTTCATATTACAAAAAATACTAAATCGATACATTTATGATAAATTTATCTCATAATTAATTCTTTACTTATCAAAAATCTCAAATTAATACATAAATGGTAAATTTATGTATTAATTTGAGATTTTGATAAGTAAAGAATTAATTATGAGATAAATTTATCATAAATGTATCGATTTAGTATTTTTTGTAATATGAACCATTGTGATTATGTACGAACACGTCATGTGGGTTTCTCTGTACACCCCAAAATCATGCTGAAAACGCCATGTTAGAACCGTAGAGAAGCTGGTTGCCGCGCCAGATCCAAGCGACGGAAGCGAATTATCAATCAAGCACGTGGGGCCGGTGGGATTGTGATGAGATCCCTACTTTTTGTTAAAGGAAGGATCATTATGGGGGACATTAAAAGAATCAGTTCGGGAAAAATTTTCATCGTTGCACAGTAGCACTGGTCCACACCTTGAAAGCAAGCCGATGTGGTCGGGTCGTGTTGGGTGTGGGAATAAGGAAATCAAAGTTCACTCGGCAGAGCGCGGGGTCAGTTTGTCGGTGGTTTAGTCTGGTGCCCGGGAGTTATCTGGCCCAATTGAGCATTACAGATAAAAATCCGATGCAAATTACTCCCAAGACCCATTAGCTTTGTCGTGTCATCAGGGAGCTCAATAATTGCTGCGGTGTACGATACAGATTTGCAGCACGAATTAACAAATGGATTCACCGAGGCAAAGGAAGGAGAAAGAACACAGTGCGCTAACGTGGATGCAGAGAAAAGCTTACTAGAAGCGCTAACGATTTTTGAACGCTCGCTTTAGCTTCAAAATTCCATCACGGGATCGAATATTAATTATTGCATTTTTGACTATTGATGTGTTCTTTTTTTTTTTTTGCGTACACTTGTTTCTGTTCCACTGCTACGAGCCCATATTAATATGCGCAGGCCGGTACCGAATGCATGATCAGCTAAGACAGAAATTAATTTATTGTAATTTTCGCTATCAATAAATCCATTTGCTTACCCAGGAAAAAAGAAAATGACGCTAAGATGTCCACTAGAAAAAGACGAAAAAAAGGCAGTTTGGTTTGACTTGTAAGTGAAAACTGAAAAGTAGTCTATAGAGCGATGATCAATACTTTAATCCACGACTTGGAAATCGGCCGGGCAAATTGGGCCGGCTTCGGAAAGATCGAGGCTTTTGTGTTTGGACAGTGAAGGAACGAGGATGCTGCCAAGAAGATGAGTTCACGTGAAAATCTGCAGGAGAAAAAGCAAGTCTCGATCGTGAAATCCAGATTCTCCATTTGTCCAGCCTTGAGATCGCAAAGACAATCACGGAAAACGACGTTTCTCTTTTCTTTCTTTCTTCTCCAGATTATGCTGCACACGTGTCGCGATCCTACGGCTCCTACATTACCCTTGTCACCATTTTTTTTAGTCTATCTTATTTTTAACTTTTACCAATATTTGACTTTTGCCCTGTCTCTTTACTGAGCGCGAGAATCAAAATCCACTCCTATGATATTAGCATCCTCAGTCCCAATCTCGTTGCTAACAGGACTGTATGCCTATTAGCACTCTCATCACATTATAAAGTAGTGTATGATGACACTTTGGAGGCCTCTGCATTTCTTTCCATTTGAAGTCTGAAGTAAGGCTTTATAAATTTTTTTTGTAAAATTATTTTTCTGAACTTTCACACATAGGGTTTATTGAAAATAATCAATACAGGGTTTACTAAAAAACCATCAATAGACAAAGAGCCATTTAAGGAAAAAGAAAAACATGCATGCTCAAGTTCCGTTTGTTTCGAGAAAAAAGAATGATCGGGATATTATTTTTCAAAAATGGATTGATGCCAATATTTAAATAAATATATGAAAAAATATTTCATCATCCATGTAAATATTTAAATACCAATTGTGCCAATAATGAAGATATTTTTTATTAATTAATTATTTTAAACGGTCATTTTTAAGAAAATGCATTTCAAATCATTCATTTTCCGAAATAAGCGGACCTTAAAGTTAGGATGAATGAATTCTCTAACTTAAAAAGTGAAAAGGGGAAAACATTTTTAAAGAAAATGATTAAGTTTAATTTTTTATGTGGTTTAGGCAAAATTATTTTTCTCTTGCTAGAAGCATAAATCGTATTTTTCCAGTCTAAGTTCATTATATTCAATTCATGGTTTTTTTTTCGTGAATCGATTAATTCTTCTTCATCCAAAAGCTGAAAAATGGGAAGTAATTTCTCAAAAATCACTTTTCTTTCAATAAGCGGATTTTGAATTGCGCGCCAAGTGACATCCCGCATGTACTTAAGTAATGAAGAATGAGAGCCAGAATGCCGGTAGAGCTGATTTGGCCAGGGATTAGGAGCGTCTTGTGTCCATCGCAATTACAAGATCAATCGGAATTATTGACTTTGCAATTATTGGAGTCTTTGACCACTGTTCAATGCTTTTTCGGGGTGCTGGATCGCGTCACTTTGCTTTCATTTTTTGTCGATCCCGGACACAACATAATTCACATGCAACATTCGGAATTTACATTGAACTTTACCGTGATGAAGCGTGAATTTCGACCGTCGAATTTTCAATAGATAAATGAAGGGAAAAGAAAAAAGCGAAATAGGGATACAAATCTCATTAATCGTATTTCACAGCACTAATTCTGCATAGCAAATCACGGCAACAAATTTTATATGTCATACCATTCACCAAATGCAAAATTTGCTTATCTCATTATGTCGCATCCCGTTGAGATCATCAGATACGGGTGATCAAAAATACGATCATTCAATGTAAAGTGTTATAAAAGCGAGACGTAGCCATTGCGAACGGTGGTGATTTGCTCGGCTTTAGACCCCCGCAAATACATACACAAATATATATATTCCGTAAACTTAGAAAAAAAAAATCGTACTCGGTGCCTTTTCATAATTAAGGTTGTGGTGTTGGTGTTCTTACCGTTCGTGAAGCACACGTGGCCTAGATCCGACTACCAACTTTCAAAATTCGAAAAAATTCAGGAGCTTTTTGGAAAAAAAAAAAGGAGGAAAAATCCAATGCGAACTTATTTTTCAACCGAATGACAATAGGAGCCGGGCCGAAAGCAAAATTAGTGGCGAGTCCCTTTTCGGTTTTCAAGATGCCGATGCGATACGAAATCAATTTGCCTTTTAGCCTTTGGGCCGACCTCTTCTCTAGGCTTACGTAGATAAATTTGGACCCATTAGCGATTACCACCATTCTCTCTCTCTCTCTGGCCAAAAGGTTCTATTTTTTTTTTTTTTTGGGGGGTTCGAATTGAGAATTTCATCTCATTAAATCCGAACCCACCTACAAGAATAGGGGGCATCAAAACACAGGATTTCCCAAAGAGGTAAAGGAGGTTAGAAACCCAGTTAAGAGAGAGAGCCTCGCATCTAGAGGCATTTACAATCCAGTCTGCTAGTCTATTCCAGTCACGAGGAGGCTGGGCGAAATCTAGATTCTCAAAAAGGGGCCAAGAGGCCAATACGGTAATTAATAAGTAGCTCAACGTCTCAAGGAAAGAGGGAAGAATCCAAGAGATTTTCAATTTAGATAGTAACGTTTGGTAAACAGGAATACCTAACTGACCCATATAAAAGAAAGTGAATTTCAACTAATAATCATGAGGGTAGTACATGTTTATTGAAAGGAAGTTTTTTTTTTTTTTTTTAAAGGAATGCTAAATCAATCTTTTAGAAGCTTATGAGGACTGACCTACCCAAAGCCCATCGAGTATCGAGGCCGAGCGACTGAGCTTCTCTTTTCTTCGTTCGGTACCCGATGATGGAGCTTGTCCTCATTAACAACATCAAGCAAATTATTGCTTCCCTCGAATCCATGACCAGCCGAAAATACCGTACGATATGTTCGTTACGGATCATGTTATTCATCGAGAAAAAGGAGAGAAACATTGATCCCTCCCTTGGTCCATCTTTCGTCCATCTACTAAGACCAAACAGACAGATCGATACTCGTATTACCCCTAGCGACATCGAATTGCACGCGCGAGTTTGCCTCTGTAATCCGGAGGGTGAGGACGCTGGGTTAACCATGGATGGACGTGCTGAGCTCGGGAGTTGTTTATACGCAATCAATAGAGAAATCGAGGTGGGCTCATGTACAATTGTTATGGCCCATTAGCAAAAGTGGATCGTGTTCGACTTCAGGATCGCCGATATCCGTGTCCGAAAACCATTACGAACTCGCAACATTGATGAGTTGGGTGGGTCCCGACGCATTTTTTGTTTTTTTGTTTTTGTTTTTTTGGTTGGTTGCAGGGTAGGGGAGAGTAAATTGGACCAACCGGACCGGAACCCCTCAGACCGGACCGGGACCGGTGGCCGGGTTCCCAATTCTATAGAGGTTCGATCTAATTCCCGATTCTTAGGACATGATCGGTCCTTTTTTCAATTTTTTTTTTTAGTTTGATCCGTAAATCTCTTTCAGCTCCTTGGGCCTCTTGTTTTTGCTATTGGGAAGTCATTTTATACAAACGTTGAAGTTCCATAACGTTAATGATTTCAACAATTAGATAGTAATTTGGGCTACATTTTTTTTGTCCGATCCGGTCCGGTTCCTGGGATGGTCGGTCCGGTTTCCAATTTTGATAAATTGGGAATCAGGACTACCGATCTGGTTCTCGAATCTTGAAGGGAGCCGAATCGGACTGGGAGCCGATCACCCCTATTACGGGGAGCCGCCGGGAGGGTGGTTTGAAATCAAATAAAAAAGAATCCAGATCAAGATAAAAGAAAAGGAAAAGAAAGAGAAGGGAAGATGTAGAAAAAAAAAAAAACATGCTCAAATGCTTAACCAATGGCTTTCAAAATTATAAGTCACGTACCTCGAAACAGCAAAATGGTGCACGTACTTAGAAGATTGTCATTTCTTTTTTCCAAAAAATGTGTTACCCATGTTTTTTTCGCATCTATCGATGGTCAAAACTAGCCAACAAAGTCTTTACCAAAAAAAAAAAAAAAACTAGCCAACAAAGTGAAAAACATAGACTTTTGCTTGGTCACCACGGTGCCGCTGCCTCCGCCTACCGTCAATCCAAATTGTCACTATGCCCATCTCTCTCTCCCCTAGAATTGCGCCTCAAGGCCTCATTGATGTCACCTTTAGTAGGGTTTTTTTTTTGGTATCGAAGGTATCTGGGCCAGCGTCCGTACGGATCGTGCACCTCGACTAATCCTCCGGGAGGGTTAGCACAGCATCCCACCGCTACGACTATCCGCTTAAATCACCGGCACCCAGCGAGGTTCGAACCCAGGACCTCTCGTGAAAGGACCAGAACGCAAACCAGCTGGGCCACCGATGGGTGAGTCACTTTAGTAGGGTTAATTCACGAAAAGTCTCAAACTGATACATCTGTGACAAATTTATCCCAAATTATTTTTTTGACCTCAAAAAGCTCTAAACTGGTGCACTTGTGATAAATTTACCTCAAACTGATATATTTGTGACAAATTTACTATTCGTTAGTTTTCGTTAAATTTAACGTCAAATTATTTAGTTAGATGGCATGCGACAGTTCACGAGTATACCAATTTGGGGTTTTTACCCTCGTTTATTACAGATATATCAATTTAGTATTTTTCGTGGTACTAACCCAATTTAATAAAAGTAAATTTGTCACATGTGTAATAATTTGAGGTTTTTTGTTGTAAAAAAAAATTACTTTAGGGTAAATTTGTCACAAAAGTACTGATTTAGAGTTTTTGATGGTCAAAAAATAATTTGAGATAAAATTCTCATAAGTGTACCAATTTAGGTTTTTCGTTGTAAAAAAAATAATTTGGATAAATTTATTATAAGTGTATCAATTTGAGGTTTTTCGTGCTATTAACCCTTTTTGTCTATCGCGATCTTTGAGAAAGGAAGAGATTATAAAGAAGAGAGAATGGTGGGGTTTTGGTTTTTGTCGTCGGGGGGGTTGGGTGGGGTGGGGAAGAGAGAGTAATGCAGCTGCAATGGCGGTGAGTGCGAGATGAAGACACAATGGCTAGCAGAGGAGGATGGCGGTCGACTTGGTAGGAAAGTAGGAAAAATAGAGATAGACCCGACCTTAGTTGGAGGGAAGAGAGAGTAATGCAGCTGCAAATGGCGATGAGCACGTGATGCGGACATGGTGGTCGGCAGAGTAGGATGGCGGCTAACTTGGTAGGAGGAAAATACCAAAAAATCTCATTGCGGTTAAGTTTCTTGCTTTACATTAATCCTTTTAAGGACTGCCCATGTCCCCACCTAATTCCTTTATAGTCATCGAAGTGGAAGATGGAGATGCCTCCTTTGTGGAGTTGTCTAAATTAATGCCTACAAATGAATTTGCCTAGTCAAATCACTGCAAATTTATTTTTTTGGCTCAAACTTTGCCCAATGTTTGAGATCTAACATCTACGCAATAAATATCCGCGGTACTTTTGAGTCAGGTGGGCCGATTGAAGCCATCGATGAGATTGAAATGACTAGGGTCATTCCTCTCATGAAAGGCATTCAAAGGTCACATGCATTTTTTTTTTATAACAACTCCTTATTCAACGAGTATAGCGAAAATTTATTTAATGTGAACTTGCATAGGTGAAATAAGAATCGTGCTAGCCATCAAACCATGACAGGCGATGTCACGTGCTTAAAGCCCAATTTGAAATATGAGCCAGTTTGGACTTATTTGTGCTTTTCGATTTTTTGCTTAATCTAAATTTTGTTGTTAACACACTCTCAATTTTTTTTTAGAGATAAGGCACCGAAGTCCTAAGATTTATCGCGAAAGTACAAATGAGTCATAAAACTTCGAAAAGTGAAATCAAATCCTAAAATTTATCACAAAAAAAAATCAAGTTTTGAAAATTTTAAATAGTACAATTAAATCATAAAATATTATGAAAGTGCAATCGAGTCACAAAATGTTCAAAAAGCACAATAAATAGAAGGACTTGATTGAACCAATGTAGGTTTTAGGATTTTATTGTATTATTTTGAAATTTTAGGACCGGAAGGATTTGATTGGATTAATACGACATGTTTTAGGATTTGATTGTACTTTTTGAAATTTTGAGGACTCAAATGCATTTTCATGACAAGTTTTAGGGTTTAATTGTACTATTTGAAAGTTTTAAGATTCAATTACATTTGCAATAAGTTAAAAAACTTCCAATGCATTTATTTCTTATTTTTAAGAAACCGGAACTCTTGAGTGTTGGTGGTAGATTCTCATATACTTTCAACATAATTTTTAGAATTTGGATAATATTCTAAGTTTTTGCTCGTGTAAATCCTAACAAACTTGCCCTGTAGAAATAAAGTTTAAGGAGTTGGCCGACATAAACCATGGATTACGAGGTTGATCAAGACAATCCTGAGGACATGCGGGGTCAAAATGCAATTAACCCATCGTCGCCATCGCTGATTGGTCAAGATTCTGGCCCCGACCGTTAAAATGCTCGCGGCGAAAAATATTTTTATATGTCTGAATATTCTATTACAACGGAGGACGCGGTTTTTTTTTTTTTTTTCATTTCCCCTTCATTTTCCTTTTCGGAAAGCGAGCACGAAACAGAGCAACTTCTCCGTACGACACTGCCTGCTCACTTCATCACTCAGTTCTGCTTGCGATTTCTCGCTCAGCTCGTGGTCGCAATGTGATGCCGCTTCCGGATCGTCGAATTCGAGCCGATTCGCTCCCGATCCGAGCATCTCAACGTCAACCCCGGCTCGCTTTCGCTCGTTCACGCGAGATTCGTAAGTCCGACACCTCCTATTCTCGAACTTTTTGCTACCTTTTCCTCCTCGATGTTGCTGTAACGAGCATTTGATTCGGCTTCGTCTCCTTGTTCTCTGTACGAGACTTGATTCGATAGCTGTGCTATGCTCACGGCATTTTGCCCTCGATCTCTGTCATTTTACTGCTATGGTTAATAACGTTCTTCCCATTTCGGGAATTAAAACCTGGGTACATGGATATACCTTTTCCTGAAATGAAAAAATCGGAGTTTTTATCAGTTTTAGGAATTTAAGCTTCAGCACAGATGGGCAATGTGGCTGAAATTTGCCGGGACCATTTTTCTCGGCTGACTAATTCGATACTAGTCCGGAATAGTAGCTCCGTCTTGGCAAGTTGGCCCCTTTCTTCTAGTCACACTGTGTATTACGGTCATTAAGTGCATAATGCTTGCTGTTGTTCACCTAATAGAACTGATTAGGTTTGGTACGCCCTGTCCCACGTTGCTTTTGTGGGTTGAGAAACCCTTTTCGATTCAGCAATTTCTTGGGTTCCTTATTTATAAAGCTTACTCATCGTTTTAGACGGGTGATCTGCTCCAACATGACGAGGGTAACTCGTGATTTTGGCACCACGATCCAAAGACCGGTCCCTGCTGTGTCTGCTGACGTGATATTTGCATCTACTCGGTTTCCAAAGTACAAAATTGGAGCCAACAATCGGATCATAGATGCAAGAGATGATGCGAAGATTCTGTCTCTGAAAGAAGTTGTTGCTCGTGAGACTGCTCAGTTGCTAGAACAGCAGAAGCGTTTATCAGTACGTGATCTTGCTAGTAAATTTGAGAAAGGGCTGGCTGCTGCTGCTAAATTATCCGACGAGGTAGGTAGATTTAGTATTTTCTTCTTTTGTTTGCCGTTGTGCTTTGAACTGATGAATTTAGGACACTACAATCCATTTCAGGAATAATGTGCAATGCATTCTGCAGTGAAACAATGATTTCCCCTTTCATATGTCCTTGCTTATGTTCTCCTAATTTGAAACTAAAATGTACACTTTTCTCTTTGCAAGCGATGCTTATAGAGATTAATAATCCTTGCCAACAGTGCATGTGGTAAGCATCCCTCTGTAGTGGTGTTAATGCAACATGCCGATTCAGACAAAGGGAATTCTTGCTTTTACTTTCTGTGAAATTGTTTTATTCGGTGTACATACACAAATGAGATGACATGAGCAGGTTGTTTCACCGAATTTTTTTTTTCCTGGTATGCTGATTCAACTTGCTGAATAGAGCAGATGTGATGTTAGCGATTAGTTTCACCTTCCAGTCATGCGGTGAATATATATGACGTCAAATATTCTTCACAGGGGCTCTGCTTCGCCGTTTAATATTAACAAAGTCATTATTGACTGTGCATAAATAGGCTCGACTCAGGGAGGCTGCTTCCTTGGAGAAACATGTTCTACTGAAGAAGCTTAGAGATGCATTGGAATCCTTGCGAGGACGGGTGACAGGTAGAAGCAAGGATGATGTTGAAGACGCAATAACCATGGTCAGTTTTCATTTTTCATGTCTGTTCCTGATATTACATTTTCTCCTATTGAAACAATCACTCTGGTAAATGAAAGGCCTCTGTTTACGTCCTATGCATATCCCCCCCCCCCCTCTCCTCTCCTCCTCCTCTTGAATGGCCTGATGCTCCAACATTATCTTCTTTCACGAATATATGTATCCCTTGGAAACAGGAAAGCAATTTGAAGTTGACTTGTTGATCCCATGAGCTTATCAAGCACTGTTTAGAAATTGTAGGCTATAAAACGTAGCATCAATTTTTTTTTTTTCGTTTTCTGCACGAGTGGTTTTACACTCCCCCATGCCCCCTTCTTTGAGTCTAGCAAGTCGCAATTAGCTGTCATGACAGAGAAAGATTAGTACAGGTGAAAATTAAAATTCTGGAGTATAGTTAAGTATTTTAACAATTGTATCCCTGTTTAGCGAGGAGAGAATTTACTAAAATGCACACTATGTCGAGTTGCTTGGTAAGTTTTTCTTTTTTAACTCTCGGAGTGTGCTTTTTGTAACTTCCTTTTTAGCTGTAGATTTTGTTCGTTGGACATGTTAACTGTAGGAATGTCTAATTCCATTGTAGTTTTCGAAAGGACATTATAGTATTTTTAGTAAAGTGGGTGCTGTAATCCAAAGAATTAAATGGAGTTGGCTTCTTGTAGGTGGAATCTTTGGCTGCTCAGTTGACTCAAAGAGAAGGAGAGTTAATCCAGGAGAAGGCTGAAGTAAAGAAATTAGCAAATTTCCTCAAGCAGGTGCACTTCTTCTTAATAGAAGTTTGTCATTATATAGATGGTCTGTCACTGAGTGTCGAATGGATCCTACTTGCATTATTATTATGAGATTGTTTTGGATGGTTGAGTTTTCACATGATACTCTCTTCGTAAATATCAGGCTGTGTCACACATTTTATAGTCAAATTTTGATTTATGAACCCTTTAGACATTGTAAAAAACTGCTAGTAAAATATGAACCCTTAATCTAAGAGCTTTAAGGGGCCATTGGTTTGAACATTGGGATGATGCCATCAGGTAGCTAAAAGCTTCTGGGCTTTGTTCCTAAGAGGATCATGATATAATGGTACCCAGTATTTGGAGAGGTTGACTGCAGTTTTAACTGTTTGAGGGAAAAATGATGAGTGATGGAAAGATAGCTGATTAAAAACTGCCTAATGAGGCATGAATTATATATTTAGAGGAGTGATGGGCATTAAATTATAAGTTCAGGACACATTTTTTTAGTTGACTAGGTTATATTCAGGCTTGATGTTTAAAGTACCCATTGAGGGGACTTTTCTAGGTAGCGCATCGTGCTCCTTGCTGTTATAGGGGCTACGGGCTATATCGCGTTGTTCGATTTTGCAAGACCAAAGGGTGGATTGGGTTTGTCAAAATAAGATCTCCTAAAAGATGATACTAAACATGGGCGTTATTTACTTTGGCTATAGATTTTGTGCTCCACACCACTAAAAAAATATCACGCAAGAAATCAATGTCCAGCGCGGTTTACCATGAGAAAATAATTGTGGGAGATCGATTTTTCACATAATTGCTTTTTAACCCCGTAATTTTCTACGAACTGCATGAACTCAACCCAGTGTATTTAGAACTTTCAAGTATCATCGTGATGATATAGCTTTAAGTATAAGCGGCTAGATTGAGAAGAAAATTATCTGTTTGAATAGGACCGTCAACATTCAGGTCTTTAAATGATTGGTTTGTTGTGATTACTTTGCACAAATTTTGTTCTGCTATTGACTGGTTGCTTGTTAGGCTTCGGAGGATGCCAAAAAACTGGTTGATGAAGAAAGGGCTTTTGCTCGTGCTGAAATTGAGAGTGCCAAAGCTGCCGTTCGAAGAGTAGAAGAGGCCCTTCAGGAGCATGAACGTACATCTCGAGCCTCAGGGAAACAGGTATGAGTTACAGAAGTGGTGCTGTCTTCGTGTTCTCTGATAACGGTACTGTTGGAATTGATCTCTCGGCTAGTATGGTTTCTTGATGATGACTACCTTTCTCTGGAAAATTCTCTGGGCACCGTGATATTGTTTGCATGATTACCCAAAGTTGAGCTTTTTGTTGCTTGTATCTTGGAAACTAGAATTACGATACAATGCCTGTGGCATTTGGAATCTAGTGTTTATTGCATCTCTTACTTTTCCAGACAGTTCAAGAAAGTTAGCCTTTGACAGTGGATTTGCAGTGTCTAACTAATGTAATCTTTCCGATCTTTTAGGACTTGGAAGGATTAATGAAAGAGGTTCAAGAAGCTAGGCGGATCATTATGTTGCATCAGCGAAGTAAGGTAAATGTGCCAGCTTGATGCCCTCTCAAACTGCACCAATTTGTTGCCTCAATGAGCATCTCTCTCACATATGCTTAAGAGGTAAAAAATATAAGCCCGGTATGATTTCCAGAGTGTGGCAGTCGCAGCTAAAATATTAAAGGTGGAAATTATATCATCAATGGAGGAGAGTATGCTTCTATTCTTTATAAAAGTAGAAAGGAATACCTGCTGTTTAATTTATGAAATGTGGAGTTTCGGGGATTGTGGAGTGGCAACTAGTGCATAAATTGTTTATCGTATATAAGATGAGATCTTGCTTTTGTTTTGATTGGATGTATTTTGCAGATTACGTTATTCTTAGTGTGCTTTTTCTTGTTTAAGTTCATTCCTTGTGTTTATGGCGATTAAATTTATATCATGACATAGGTCATGGACATGGAATATGAGTTGCACGCCTTGAGGAATCAACTTGCAGAGAAGTCCAAGCGTTCACTTGAGCTTCAAAAAGAGGTTCGTTCATTTTTTACCTTATTCCTGCAGATCTGATGTGAAAAGTGTGAAATTCCTTCTTTCCTCAACTTCCAAATTCAATGGGAAATTACTTATATGACATTTTTCCTGTGGGTAGAACCACTGTAGAAATGTAAAATTGTTTTCGTGAAGTGAGTAATCAATTAGCTTTTCCCTTTTTCCTTTTGCTTTCTCTCTTCATCCAGCTTGCAATGATGAGAAAGGGAGAGATGAGCTTGCTTCTATATGAGTTAGAAGGAGCCGAGGCACTGGGTTCCTATCTGCAGATTGTGCCATGCTCTGACAGTGCTCCAGGACTATCTAAATGTACAATTCAGTGGCACCGGATGTCATGTGAAGGTGGCAGTAAGGAACTTATATCAGGTATATATGTCTGTATTTCTTTAGGCTGACATGCATATATGGAGGCATGAGTGCATTCTGACGTGCATATATCAAGTGATTCAATTGTAGCATGGACTCAAAACTTTACTGCAATATTTTCCTTCAGTTCATGCAGCATGGTTGTGTTGGAATTACACATACTGAATCTATAGAAAATGCTACTGCTCATGCTTAATGTTTTGTAGCTTAGGTAACATGAATTCATTGCATAAAAATCTAAATTTTCTTGCCTTTTCCTGAACTTGTATTATGGTCATTTTGCTTTATCTATGGCTTACGGGAAACTTATCTTCATAGGGCGGAGGACTAAAGTATGTGGCCAGCTTGTTCACGTAGTTAAATTCATCCCAAGCTCTTCACTTCAGCTTATGACTCTAATGACTATTTTGATGTGAACTTTATGAACAGCTCCCTCAACGACTATTTTCAGAAGTGGGATATGATCAATATCTTTGTCTAGTTGTCAAGCTTAAGATGTATGCTATGTGGGTTTGCAATAGTGCTTCTCTTTGGTATTTCCCAGAAACTTCCAAGTGTTGATTAACCCCATCTTCTATTTTAATGGTCACGGAATCGAATAAGCTTCTTAATAGTGTTTTTCTCTTTGCACTTTTGAGATGCATGATCGATCATAATTATCTTAGCCATGTATGTTGTGTGCTATTTAGATGCTTTCCCACTTAATTACATTGTGTGCAACATATGCCCCATCTTATGTCAAAAGTAATGCTCTATGTATGTCTTAAGCAAACAACTTCCTTTCAGGTTCATAATGACTGTGTCTGCTGGAACTCAGTCACTTGTGCTTCAGAGAACATTACTCTTGGGTACTATTGTTTGAATTTGGCGTCACTATTTGGTACTGTTTCAGGAGCTACCAAACCTATCTATGCTCCAGAGCCTTTTGATGTGGGGCGACTACTGCAAGTTGATATTGTTTGTGATGACCAATGCATTGCCTTGACAACCACTGGTCCAATTGACCCAGGTCTGATTAGGTTTCTCTATTTCTTTCCTTCATGTAGGTCACTGTTTTGGTTTCAGCTTCTTTAATGCTTAATGCTGCCTGTGTTCATTGAACATTGTTTGAATTTTTCATGCAGCCGCTGGTTTGGGAAGTTATGTTGAAGCACTTGTGCGAAACATGACACACAATTCAGGTATGCCGTGCTCTTCCTATATACCGCTTTGAACGAAGTGTAAAAAATTTTCCTCCTCAAGTTTGCAAAATGATGCAACAGGAAACGTGCGAAAACGTTCATATCTCGGAGAAACATTCTTGTTACATCCTAGGTCCCACATCTAATGGGAGAGGGCTTGTCAAGCGACGCATAATAAAGTTTACCTCCATAAGATCACCACTTGAGGGTTTTTTATTTTATTTTTAAAGGGGATTAGCCTTTTTAGATTGGGTTAGGCCATTATTGGAATGGTATTAGAGCGCTTGGGAAGTGTGGGAACTAACACTGAGTTCGGATGCATTGAAAAGTGGGGCGAAGTATAGCTAAGGAAGATTTGGGCCGTGGATTTGAAAACTCATCTGTTCGGAATATCTATGGAAATACTAGGTCTAGAAATTCAAGGCGTTTAAAATCTTCTAGGCCCACCTTGAGTGTTTCTCTCCACAACCATGAAGAAAAATTAGAAAATTGGTGTACTAAAAACTCACTTTCCAATTCACCCTTGCCTTTTCTATAAAATTCCTAAACTGCCTCAGCCTTTCTTTCAACATCAACATCAACATCAACATCACCTTTATCCCAAACTAGTTGGGTTTGGCGGTCGATGAACCCGAAGATAAAAGCATAAAATATACTAAAATAAATGTAAAGACATGGGACACCAAAAAAAAAGAAAAAGGAAAAGGACTAAACAGGGCAATCTGGAAAATAAGAAATCCCCCTTTCTACAATGCGAATAGCTTTCCTCCACTCCGTTCTAACACAAACCGTACGCAATTTATTTCTCACTCTATTAAATCTTGTTTTACTATCTTCCCCCAAGTAAGTTTCGGCCAACTTCTTTCTTTCTTCATGTGATGTTCGCGGTAACAAACTTCTATTCTTACTGGGACATCTAGAGATCTACGGAGAATATGTCCAAATCATCTCAATCTTATTCTCTCATCTTCTCTATCACCAGTACTATTCCAACTTTTCGTCGAATATCGTCATTTCTTATCTTATCCATCCTTGTATGACCACATATCCACCTTAACATCCTCATTTTCGCCATCCCCATTTTATGCTATGTTGCTTCTATACTGGCCAACATTCAGCTCCATATAGCATTGCAGGTCTCATTTGCTGTTCTATAAAATTTTCCTCTTAGCTTAAGAGGATTTTGCGATCACACAAAATCCCTGATGCACTGTGCCATTTCATCCACCCGCTCTAATTTTATGGCTGACATCCTCATCAGTTTCTCCCCTCTTTTGCAAAATTGATCCCAAATATCTAAAAGCATCTTTCTTAGGTACCTTCTGTCCAAGTATATCCATGGATGATCTCCTCCTCTTATCGTGGCGAACTCACACTTTATGCATTCCGTCTTACTCTGACTTAATGTAAATACTTTAGACTTTTAATGTGTTTCTCCATATTTTAATTTAGCATCAGCCCAGCCCTGGTCTCATCAATAAGCACAATATCATCTGCGAAGAGCATACACGGCGGCACCTCATCTTGGACATCTTTTGTTAGCTCATCCATAACCAGTGCAAAAAAAAATAATGACTCAAAGCCAAACCTTGTGTAAACCTACTGTGATTGGAAAATAACTTCATATGCTATTACAGGCTTTCACACATGTAGTAACACCATCATACATATCCTTGATTGCCTCTACATACTTTAAGGGTATTTTTTTCTTTTCAATAACCCACCACAAAATTTTCTTGGAACCCTATCATACGCCTTCTCGAGATCAATGAACACTATATGTAAGTCTTTTTTCTTTTCTCGATATCTCTCCATCAATTGTCGTATTAAGAAGATAGCCTCCATGGTAGATCTTCTTGGCATAAATCCAATTGATTCACAGAGACTTTGGTTTCCATTTTCAAACGATGTTCAATAACTCTTTCTCACAATTTCATTGTATGGCTCGTAAGCTTAATGCCTCTATAGTTGCAACAGTTCTGGATATCCCTTCGTTCTTGTAGATAGCACAATCGTATTCTTCTCTCCATTCATTAGGCATCTTATTAGTTTGGAGAATCTTGTTAAACAGTTTAGTCAACTAACTTATTGCCACATTCCCTAAGCATCGCCACATTTCAATAGGGACCCATTTGGTCCGAAGGTTTTACTAGTCCTCATCTTTTTAATGCCTCCTTAATTTCCTGCTCTCTAATTCTATGCACAAACCTTCTTTGTTTAAATCGTCAGAGGCGTCCACCAAATTCACCTCACTTCTATCGCTCTCCCCTATTAAAAAGCTTGTTTAAAATAAATCATCCCACCTTGCCTTCACTTCTGCATCTCTTACTAACAGTTTTTGATTTTCATCCTTGATACATCTAACTTAGGTCAAGTCTTTACTTTTCTTGTCTCTTATCTTCAAGCCTATAGATACCTTTTTCCTCCTTCTTGCTTCCAAGTTTTTTGTACATATTTGAGAAAGCTTTGCCTCTAGCCTCTCGCACAGCTTTCCTTGCATTTTCTTTGCGCCAATCTAAACTTTTACAAATTCTCTTCATTAGGACATTTATGCAAAAGTCTGAAATACTCTTTCTTCTATTTAATTGTCTCTTGCACCTTTTCATTCTACCACCAAGTTTCCTTTGTTTGATGTCCGTTCCCTTTACTTTCACTTAATATCCTCTCGCGCACTCTTTATGTGCAGTTGGACATCTCGCTCCACTTTCTATTTACTTCTCCTCTAATACTACGGTCTTTCTTGAAGTATCCTTTCCTGAAAATCGGTCTGTTTTTCCTCCTTTAACTTCAACCATCTTATTCTGGGATTTTGAGCCATTCACTGCATTTTCTGTGCCTTATACCAACATCTAAGATCACAATTTGTGTTTCGAAACTACACATTCCCAGGGTAGACTTTGCAATTTATATAGGAGGTTCCATCCTCTTTCTATCAGACAGAAATTAATATGACTACAATTTGGATCGCTGCGAAAAGTGATAGATGTGACTCTCTTTTCCTAAAAAATTATTTGCCAACATCAAATCATAAGCTAATGCAACGTTCAAGATGTCTACGCCACCCTCATTTCTAGTCAGTAGCCAAACTCCATTACTAGCCC
>JAGVVM010020182.1:0-18877 GCA_019149425.1 Psidium friedrichsthalianum
TAACCTGAGTTTTTCGGATGCATTGAAAGTGGGGCGATTATAGCTCAGGAAAGATTTGGACCTGTGGATTTGAAACCATTCTGTTCGTACTATCTATGGAAATACTAGGTCTAGAAATTCAAGGCGTTTAAATCTTCTAGGCACACCTTAGAGTGTTCTCTCCACACCATGAAGAAAAATTAAAAATTGGTGTACTAAAACTCACTTTCCAATTCACCCTTGCCTTTTCTATAAATTCCTACTGCCTCAGCCTTTTCTTTCAACATCAACATCAACATCACCTCCCTTTATCCAAACTAGTTGGGTTTGGCGGTCCGATGAACCCGAAGAGAAAAGCATAAAAATATACTAAACTAAATGTAAAGACAAGGGACGACAAAAAAAAAAAGACAGGAAAAGACTAACAGGGACATCTGGAAAATAAGAATCGCCTTTCTACAATGCGAATAGCTTTCCTCCCTCCGTTTCTAACCACAAACCGTACTCCAGATTTATTTCTCACTCTATTAAATCTGTTTTACTATCTCCCCAAGTCACGTTTCGGCCACCTTCCTGCCTCTTCAGTGTGTTCGCGGTAACAAACTTCTATTCTTACTGGACTCTAGAGATCTACGGAGAATATTTCAAATCATCTCATCTTATTCTCTCATCTTCTCTATCACCAGTACTATTCCAACTTTTCGTCGAATATCGTCATTTCTTATCTTATCCATCCTTGTATGACCACATATCCACCTTAACATCCTCATTTTCGCCATCCCCATTTTATGCTTATGTTGCTTCTATACTGGCCAACATTCAGCTCCATATAGCATTGCGGTCTCATTTGCTGTTCTATAAAATTTTCCTCTTAGCTTAAGAGGGATTTTGCGATCACACAAAATCCCTGATGCACTGTGCCATTTCATCCAACCCGCTCTAATTTTATGGCTGACATCCTCATCAGTTTCTCCCTTTTTTTTGCAAAATTGATCCCAAATATCTAAAAGCATCTTTCTTAGGTACCTTCTGTCCAAGTATATCCATGAATGATCTCCTCCTCTTATCGTGGCGAACTCACACTTTATGCATTCCGTCTTACTCTGACTTAATGTAAATACTTTAGACTTTTAATGTGTTTCTCCATAATTCTAATTTAGCATCAGCCCCAGCCCTGGTCTCATCAATAAGCACAATATCATCTGCGAAGAGCATACACGGCGGCACCTCATCTTGGACATCTTTTGTTAGCTCATCCATAACCAGTGCAAAAAAATAATTACTCAAAGCCAAACTTTGGTGTAAACCTACTGTGATTGGAAAATAACTTCATATGCTATTACAGGCTTTCACACATGTAGTAACACCATCATACATATCCTTGATTGCCTCTACATACTTTAAGGGTATTTTTTTTCTTTTCAATAACCACCACAAAATTTTCTTGGAACCCTATCATACGCCTTCTTGAGATCAATGAACCCCATATGTAAGTCTTTTTTCTTTTCTTCTCTCCATCAATTGTCGTATTACGAAGATAGCCTCCATGGTAGATCTTCTTGGCATAAATCCAAATTGATTCACAGAGACTTTGGTTTCCATTTTCAAACGATGTTCAATAACTCTCTCTCACAATTTCATTGTATGGCTCGTAAGCTTAATGCCTCTAGTTGCAACAGTTCTGGATATCCCTTCGTTCTTGTAGATAGGCACAATCGTATTCTTCCTCCATTCATTAGGCATCTTATTAGTTTGGAGAATCTTGTTAAACAGTTTAGTCAACTAACTTATTGCCACATTCCCTAAGCATCGCCACATTTCAATAGGGACACCATTTGGTCCAAAGGTTTTACTAGTCCTCATCTTTTTTAATGCCTCCTTAATTTCCTGCTTTCTAATTCTATGCACAAACCTTCTGTTTAAATCATCAGAGGCGTCCACCAATTCACCTCACTTCTATCTCTCTCCCTATTAAAAAGCTTGTTAAATAAATCATCCACCTTTCCTCACTTCTGCATCTCTTACTAACAGTTTTTGATTTTCATCCTTGATACATCTAACTTAGGTCAAGTCTTTGACTTTTCTTGTCGCTTTCTTTGCAAGCCTATAGATACCTTTTTTCTCCTTCTTTGCTTCCAAGTTTTTTGTACATATTTGAGAAAGCTTTGCCTCTAGCCTCTCGCACAGCTTTCTTGGCATTTTCTTTGCGCCAATCTAAACTTTTACAAATTCTCTTCATTAGGACATTTATGCAGAAGTCTGAAGTACTCTTTCTTCTATTTAATTGTCTCTTGCACCTTTTCATTCTACCACCAAGTTTTCTTTGTTTGATGTCCGTTCCCTTTACTTTCACTTAATATCCCTCTCGCCACTCTTTATGTGCAGTTGGACATCTCGCTCCACTTTCTATTTACTTCTCCCTCTAATTACTACGGTCTTTCTTGAAGTATCCTTTCCTTGAAATCGGTCTGTTTTTCCTCCTTTAACTTCAACCATCTTATTCTGGGATTTTGAGCCATTCACTGCATTTTCTGTGCCTTATACCAAACATCTAAGATCACCAATTTGTGTTGCGAAACTACACATTCTCCAGGGTAGACTTTGCAATTTATATAGGAGGTTCATCCTCTTTTCTAGGAAGAAAGAAATTAATATGACTACAATTTTATCGCTGCGAAAAGTGATTAGATGTGACTCTCTTTTCCTAAAAAAAGTATTTGCCAACATCAAATCATAAGCTAATGCAACGTTCAAGATGTCTACGCCACCCTCATTTCTAGTCATGTAGCCAAACCTCCACTACTAGCCAACATATTTATTAAGATCTCCTCTTATGAATACCTTCTCCTCACATGGTATCCCCCTTAAAATCTCCTTTATATCTTCCCAAAATCTGTTCGTATCGGCTACTGGTAGTCCAACTTGGGTGCATACCCACTAAGGATGTTTAAAATCAAATCTCCCACTACTAGCTTAACCAAGATAATCCTATCGCTTGATCTTTTAATATCAACAACTCTGTCTTTAAAACTTTTATCGATCAAAATCCAACTCCATTTTGACTCTTTTTTGTGCTTGTGTACTATAGCTTGAATCTAGTGTCTTTCACTTCATTAGCCTTTTCTGCAATCCATTTAGTCTCTTGCATGCAAGTAAGATTGACTTTCCTTCTAGTAAAAGTATCTGCTAACTCCCTTAACTTACCCATTAGGTTCCTATGTTCCGACTCCCTAGTCGAATCCTTACTTCTTGGGCATTTCTTGCCCCCCACACTCGCCCATAAAAGTGTAAGGACCCTAGATCACTTTTCACCGTATTTGGGCACCGATGTGGCGCATCACTCTGGGAATGATGGCCCAAGGCTGGCTTCCTTATCCCTTGCACCCTATCTTGGTGCAAGGACCCTTGCCCATTTTTCGCTACACCCGAGTGTTGATGCAACGCGTCGCTAAGAAGGGTACGTTCTAACGAAAAATCTATAGTTTTTTTTTTTTTTCCGGTCGGCTCGCTACTCCTGACGCCAACACTTCTCCTTTACTCTGGCTTGGGACAGGCTATGTAAGCTTACATAGGCGGAGTTCTGAGTCTTCTCTTTCATTTGAACATTTTAGTAAGAAGGGCAAAAATATATTTTACTCTTAAGACTTTCATACTTCTCCTTTATTTCCAAGTAACACATGATCAAATTTGTCACATCTTCTTCACCCTCACTTTCTACCCTTCCCATACAACACTTAAAGAATCATCCCTCACTTTTCTTTTCAATGCTTCCATTTTTCTTCACCTTTATTTTCCTACCCTACTCCAAAACCTATCCAAACATAGTTAAGTGTCATGCAGGCTTAAAATACTACATTACATGAATCATTTCTTGAACCCACCACTGACAAAAGGCTACATGTGAGAGCTGCCTCTTCAGCCTGCATGGGCACCTAGTCTTGTTCTGGGTTTCATTGAGCATTGGTAAAGGGATGTTAATGATATAAGTGAAAAGCTTGTAACATCTCAAATCCTACATTTAATGGAAGGGGGCTTGTGAAGTGATACATAGGGGGTGATCCACCCTAGAAAGCCACTGCCTAAGTACTAGAGATGTGCATGAGAACCTATTGAACCTGCAAAACCGGCATGATCGCATAGGTTCCTATGTGGGTTTAGAGTTTGTAGGGTATGCCTGTGAGTACAGGTCTGGTTCTACGGTTTGCAGTTGTACTACTTCCTGTGTACACACCCCACACCCTGCACCCTGTATTTTGTGCAGGATAGGTAGTTTTTTATGATTTTTTATTTTTCCATGTGAAGTTTTCACATTTAATTGCGTGAAAATTCTAACTGATCGGAAATCTCCGATCCTTATCACTCTTATTGTGTATACACGACAAAGCACGGATCTTTTTTCTCTTTTTCTTGCCGCATTCAGATGTTTGTGTTTAGTTCCGTCTTCATATCTGAAGGCTAATTTGTCACGTGAAAAGGGAAACAAATTGATTTTTGGTCTGGAAGCTTCAACTAGATATATTTAGGGAGGTTACATGTATAGAAAAGCCTATCATTGCCCATGTATGTTGTCATTCATTGACCTCTCTGTTGGTCCTTGTGGCTGTGCTTTGCAGGTGGTGGTTGCTCAGACTAATGGTGTGGAACATCCGTTAGAATCTATTCACGTTCTTCACATTGGGAGAATGAGAATGAACTTTCTAAAGAAAAGACTACTGTAGCTAAAGAATATTATTCAAGTTCAATGCAGGTATCAAACAGCGTGGCTAGTTATTCTTTGTTTGCAGTACTTACTCTTGTGTGGTCCAAGGAGTAATTATCAGCTTGAAAGTCTGACACTTACTGTGAGGGACTGTTGTCTTTCCACATTTTTACTGTATTATGCACTTATATGGCTTTGGGAAGGTACACCCTTTCGAGATTCACTGTGGTTGCACTCAACAGACGTATTTATTGATTTTTATGAGTGTTATGATTGACAAATTTCCAAATTCTTATTCTAATCATATCATCTTGTTGGTGGTATTTCCGTAAAAGTAAATATCTGGTGGCTTAGACGAGAAAATTTAACCTAACTTCTGTAGTTAGGAATGTTAGTTTATGCCTTAGGAACAAGCTTGTTCGGTCATACATTACTGCCCCCACGCCATGCTAGTCTTTTCTTCTCTCTTTTTAAAACCCGTGTCTTGGGTGCCACTTATTATGTCCTTTCCTGTCTCTTTAGCTGTGTGGGGTTAGAGGTGGCGCAATGCTGCAGCTCAGGCATTGTTTTGGCAAGCAAAGCAAGGAGTTTCCTTCGTATTAGCATTTGAATCAGAGAGAGAAAGGAATGCTGCCATAATGCTTGCCAGAAGATTTGCTTATGACTGCAATGTAAGTCTTTGCTAACTTTTTCTAGCTGCTCTTCTTGTACATGCATGCAACACAATGCCTTTGACTCTCTGCTGTCCAGTCCATACCACTCGATTCATTTCTTACTTCTCTCCCCGATTTCTTCTGTAACTCTTCAAATTGCCCTTGCCAGATTATGCTCGCCGGACCAGATGACAGAGCACCTATAGGTACCCAATAATTCTGGTCAAATCTTTGCCTTTTGTAGAGTGTAATTACATTTCCCTTTTCTTTGTCTACTGGATTGTAAGTTGACGAGCTTTCGATCGGGTTCCTTTTTCCATTGTTTATCATAGTTTTGAGTGGTTCTAACCCAACTTTCCAGTATCCAGTTGTTCTGCCGTTTGAGATCTTTGTATGTGATTACACATGGTGGGGTATATGAGACTATTTCAGGTTTTGGTGACCGTATCCAGCTCATGCCGGATGTGTTTTTGTGCAGTATGTTTGAAAATGATTTAGCACACTGATTCGTTACACCGATGATAGATAGAACTGACAGAGTGAGAAACTATAGCAATTTCTGGTAGAGGGCCTGGATGCGACAGCTTTGGATGCATAGGTATATCGGCAAAAGAACAGGATTTGGGTGCACGTGGCGAAGTCGAATTTGGCAATGGCCATGGAATTCTAAGCAGTTATTCTGATACTAATGACGACAGGCCAAAAAATAAGAAGACAGATTCATAGTTGCGATGTGATAGTGTTATGCTTTGTCATTCGCGTCCCTGGGAAGACAGATAAAAGAGGACCATCTTCAATTGCCCTGAGAAAGACGACCGACAATGTTATCTCGACAACTAATATACGGTTATTTTGTCAAGTGAGAATGACATTGTCAATAACGACCATAAGCATAACAAAAAGAGATAATAACATAAATGGTTTCCAAATTTGTTCTAATATATATTGTGATCCGTGAATTTTAGCTTAATTTGCAATATTGTAACCTAAACTTTTGATTTATTCAAAATGACTGTTGAATTTTAGCACGTGATTTCAGAACTTTTAGCTTATTCAACATAATCCTTTCACTTTTTTGTACATGTTTAATTTAGCCTCAGAACCAAGGACAACGTCGAATATTTTTATATATAGTTCAAGATTTAGATTGAATATGCACAAAAAAACTCGAAAATCACAAAACAATTTCAAAGTTAGGGGGCATTGCAAATTAAAATGAAATTCAGGAACCAATAAATAAAAGTTACCAGATCAGCCCACGTCACCATCCCTAACAAAAAAGAAAGAAGCAAAATGGGACAAAAAATTAGACTTTTGGAGATGCAGGGGATCGAACCCTGTACCTCTCGCATGCAAAGCGAGCGCTCTACCATTTGAGCTACATCCCCAGCTGCTTCTGATCCTCCAACAATTAGGATAATTCTCATTTATTTTTTCTACTCTTGCTCATTCGACGAAAGAACGTAGACGTCGTCTCTCTCTCTCCACCGGAAAAAACGTGAAGGGGAAAGAAAGAGAAAAGAACAGAAGGATCATACAATTCAATTCAACGTCACTCTCTCTCGCTCGCCACCAGCAGACTGACGGAGCTCTGCGATTCGTCGCTGTCGATGGATTTTCAAGTGGTGGTGTTAGCCGGTGGCTTCTCGAAGAAGCTCGTCCCTCTCGTCTCTAAGGTCACTCCCTCGAACTCCTGCGGCGAAGATTTCCTCGAGGAACTGATGTATTCTCCTCCCCGCCCATCCCCGAAGGTTTTTATCTTCTTCTTCGTGTTTTTTTTTCCTCCGTCAAATTCGTTGCAGGAGGTGCCTAAAGCGCTGCTCCCGGTGGCCAACCGCCCGGTCCTCTCCTACGTCTTGGAGCTTCTGGAGCAAAGCAACCTGAAGGATCTCATTGTCGTGAGTTCTCCCTCGCTTTTTCTCTTTCTTAACCCTAATCGCAGCTCCCGGCATGTTGTGGTCCGCATCCGCGAGCATTTTTTGGTGCCTCATTTTCTTCCGTGGTAAAGGAAAATTGCTTTGATTTTGCTTCACAAGATTTTTGTGCAGTGCTACCTCAGGATAATTGGTTTGCATTAAGATTTATGTGCAATGCTTCCTCAGGATAATTGGTTTGCAGTAGATGATCTAACTCAAGTATAATTATATGAGTTTGTTCTTTCTGTGATGTGAATTGGTCAGGATTACTTATTGCATCTTCTATCGTGTGCTTCTAATTGTTTCCGGTACCCGATGCTAGCGTGTGTACGTGTTGTGGTTTTTAGGTTGTCGAAGGAGAACTTGCAGCTCTCCTTGTTGGAGGCTGGATATCGGGCGCTTATGTGGACCGTTTGCATGTTGAGGTATGAGACTGTAGTTCACTGCAGTATGGCATCGATTGGTTCCAATCATGGTAGTTAACCTTGATTTATTCCTAGCCAACTTGAGACGAGGAGGAGAGAAATGCCACTGAAGTAGCTTTGAGGAGAGGAGACGTAGTGTTATGATTAGGCATGCTTAATTTCATAATATAGTTGGACATTTTTCATAATGAATGTTTAAGCGCTGGTGCTGTGCTTTGGAGGGTAAAGAGGTTCCTGAATCATTTTGATATATTGCAACTCATTCTCCATTTGCAACATGGAGACCGGGCTGTAGATATTGGACAGATTTTGCGAATGATTTTTACACTGAGCTCACATTATATTGACTACAAATATACCCCTTCCTGTTTGTTTTTTAAGTTGTAGTACATGGATTCAGGAGATTGAAAGATGGTAAGCATTTCAAAGTTGCAAGATTTTCCCTTGAAATTTCAATCTTCTGTTTCAAGTCCTTGAAAACAGCTTTCTATGCTACCTGCAATTTATGGTCCTAAATATTCCTGAAAGCAGGGCATTATAATCCTAGGTTATTTTACGTCTTGATGATTTACATTCTGATTAAGCTGAGTACCGTTGGTTACTGCAAAAATTTTATCTGAAACATATTTCCAGTGAAAGGGAGTGGAAACTCTAAGAAAGACCAAATCATTCTAAAAGTCTAGGAAACTTCTGCATGGCCTGCTGGTCATCTGATTTTGACTTTCCTTGATTGGCCCTTTTTAGGTTGTCGCCTCATTTTCTCTGTTCTAGTGACATAAATTTGGGCATGGCGCTTCATCGAGGATGGGGCCACTGAAAGTAGAGTAGCATAGCTAATTATGAAGTGCCAACAATATTAAGTACTGAGATTGATTTCTGCCAGTAATGTTATGTATGATGATACAGACTTGAGCTGGCAGTTTAGAACTGTTTAAGAAATTCCCAGATTTGAAGAGTTTGACCATTTCAATTAATATTGCTAGCTAGTTTTCTTTATAACTTATGTGTCCGGCTTATGCTGTTCAGTTTGGGAAGTATTTTGTTTAGGACTTGGGGGAATGTAACAGTCTTATGTACTTCAGGTTTTGCCCTTCAATTAATAAGCAAATAATCAAATATATGGAATCGTATGCTGTTGTTCTATGTGTCTATATAGTGGATGTTCATGGATTACGAAATGCGCAAAAGCTCTATTTGCCTCTGCCATTCAATGAGTCTCTTCCTTTTTGCGTATGGCATTGCCACTCCCTTTGGCAGCATCCACTGCTGCTTTATTTTTGGTACCACAATTAAAAACTGTATTACCAAGATATCTTGCAGTTTGTGGTACATAACTGTTTCAGTAGCATGATCTTTTCATTACGTGATCTATTTCCGGCCTCTAGCAGGACAAGTCATATAAATGTGGTTTTTTGGAATCCAGCGACTCAGATACAACTATAATAGTATGTTAGCTGAGTCGCTGGATCTCCAAAAACCAATTCATTTTATGATGACTTGCTTCCTGCTAGAAGCCGGAAATAGATCACGTAATGAAAAGATCTCTGCTACTGCATCAGTTATGTACCACAAACTGCAAGATATCTTGGTAACTAATGCTTTTTAATTGTTGGTACCAAAAATAAACCGCAAGCAGTTGGATGCTTTGAGCGGTCCACCCTATGGGTAGTCCTGGCAATGCCATACGCCAAAAAGAAGAGACCATTGAAGGCAGCGGCAAATAAGAAGCTTTTGCGCATTTTCGTTAACCATGCACTATCTCACTATATAGACACATAGAACAACAGCATACGATTCCATATATTTGGATTATTTGGGCACAGGAATTAATTAAGGGCAAAACTTGATGCTGAAGTACATAAGACTGTTACTTCCCCCACAGTCCTAACCAAAATACTTCCCAAACTGAACAGCCATAAGCCGGACACATAAGATTATAAGAAAACTAGCTAGCAATGAGTAATTGAAGTGGTCCAACTCTTCAAATCTGGGAATTTCTAAACAGTTCTAAACTGCCAGCTCAAGTCTGTATCATCATACATACATTACTGGCAGAAATCAATTCTCAGTACTTATATTGTTGTGCACTTCATATTAGCTATGCTACTCTACTTTCAGTGGCCCCATCCTCGATGAAGCGCCATGCCCAAATTTATGTCACTAGAACAGAGAAATGAGGCGACAACCTAAAAAGGGCCAATCAAGGAAAGTCAAAATCAGATGACCAGCAGGCCATGCAGAAGTTTCCTAGACTTTTAGAATGATTTGGTCTTTCTTAGAGTTTCCACTCCCTTTCACTGGAAATATGTTTCAGATAAATTTTTGCAGTAACCAACGGTACTCAGCTTAATCAGAATGTAAATCATCAAGACGTAAAATAACCTAGGATTATAATGCCCTGCTTTCAGGAATATTTAGGACCATAAATTGCAGGTAGCATAGAAAGCTGTTTTCAAGGACTTGAAACAGAAGATTGAAATTTCAAGGGAAAATCTTGCAACTTTGAAATGCTTACCATCTTTCAATCTCCTGAATCCATGTACTACAACTTAAAACAAACAGGAAGGGGTATATTTGTAGTCAATATAATGTGAGCTCAGTGTAAAATCATTCGCAAAATCTGTCCAATATCTACAGCCCGTCTCCATGTTGCAAATGGAGAATGAGTTGCAATATATCAAATGATTCAGGAACCTCTTTACCCTCCAAAGCACAGCACCAGCGCTTAAACATTCATTATGAAAAATGTCCAACTATATTAATGAAATTAAGCATGCCTAATCATAACACTACGTCTCCTCTCCTCAAAGCTACTTCAGTGGCATTTCTCTCCTCCTCGTCTCAAGTTGGCTAGGAATAATCAGGTTAACTACCATGATTGGAACCAATCGATGCCATACTGCAGTGACTACAGTCTCATACCTCAACATGCAACGGTCCACATAAGCGCCCGATATCCAGCCTCCAACAAGGAGAGCTGCAAGTTCTCCTTCGACAACCTAAAACCACAACACGTACACACGCTAGCATCGGTACCGGAACAATTAGAAGCACACGATAGAAGATGCAATAAGTAATCCTGACCAATTCACATCACAGAAAGACAAACTCATATAATTATACTTGAGTTAGATCATCTACTGCAAACCAATTATCCTGAGGAAGCATTGCACATAAATCTTAATGCAAACCAATTATCCTGAGGTAGCACTGCACAAAAATCTTGTGAAGCAAATCAAAGCAATTTTTCCTTTACCACGGAAGAAAATGAGGCACCAAAAATGCTCGCGGATGCGGACCACAACATGCCGGGAGCTGCGATTAGGGTTAAGAAAGAAAAAAGCGAGGGAGACTCACGACAATGAGATCCTTCAGTTGCTTTGCTCCAGAAGCTCCAAGACGTAGGAGAGGACCGGGCGTTGGCCACCGGAGCAGCGCTTAGGCACCTCCTGCAACGAATTTGACGGAGGAAAAAAAACACGAAGAAGAATGAGAAAACCTTCGGGATGGGGCGGGGGAGAATACATCAGTTCCTCGAGGAAATCTTCGCCGCAGAGTTCGAGGGAGTGACCTTAGAGACGAGAGGGACGAGCTTCTTCGAGAAGCCACCGGCTAACACCACCACTTGAAAATCCTCGACAGCGACGAATCGCAGAGCTCCGTCAGTCTGCTGTGGCGAGCGAGAGAGAGTGACGTTGAATTGAATTGTATGATCCTTCTGTTCTTTTCTCTTTTCTTTCCCTTCACGTTTTTTCCGGTGGAGAGAGAGAGACGACGTCTACGTTCTTTCGTCGAATTGAGCAAGAGTAGAAAAATAAATGAAATTATCCTAATTGTTGGAGGATCAGAAGCAGCTGGGGATGTAGCTCAAATGGTAGAGCGCTCGCTTTGCATGCGAGAGGTACAGGGTTCGATCCCCTGCATCTCCAAAAGTCTAATTTTTTGTCCCATTTTGCTTCTTTCCTTTTTTGTTAGGGATGGTGACGTGGGCTGATCTGGTAACTTTTATTTATTGGTTCCTGAATTTCATTTTATTTGCAATGCCCCCTAACTTTGAAATTGTTTTGTGATTTTCGAGTTTTTTTTTGTGCATATTCAATCTAAATCTTGAACTATATATAAAAATATTCGACGTTGTCCTTGGTTCTGAGGCTAAATTAAACATGTACAAAAAAGTGAAAGGATTATGTTGAATAAGCTAAAGTTCTGAAATCACGTGCTAAAATTCAACAGTCATTTTGAATAAATCAAAAGTTTAGGTTACAATATTGCAAATTAAGCTAAAATTCACGGATCACAATATATATTAGAACAAAATTTGGAAACCATTTATGTTATTATCTCTTTTTGTTATGCTTATGGTCGTTATTGACAATGTCATTCTCACTTGACAAATAACCGTATATTAGTTGTCGAGATAACATTGTCGGTCGTCTTTCTCAGGGCAATTGAAGATGGTCCTCTTTTTATGTCTTCCCAGGGACGCGAATGACAAAGCATAACACTATCACATCGCAACTATGAATCTGTCTTTCTTAATTTTTGGCCCTGTCGTCATTAGTATCAGAATAACTGCTTAGAATTCCATGGCCATTGCCAAATTTCGACTTCGCCACGTGCACCCAAATCCTGTTCTTTTGCCGATATACCTATGCATCCAAAGCTGTCGCATCCAGGCCCTCTACCAGAAATTGCTATAGTTTCTCACTCTGTCAGTTCTATCTATCATCGGTGTAACGAATCAGTGTGCTAAATCATTTTCAAAACACTGCACAAAAACACATCCGGCATGAGCTGGATACGGTCACCCAAAACCTGAAATAGTCTCATATACCCCACCATGTGTAATCACATACAAAGATCTCAAACGGCAGAACAACTGGATACTGGAAAGTTGGGTTAGAACCACTCAAAACTATGATAAACAATGGAAAAAGGAACCCGATCGAAAGCTCGTCAACTTACAATCCAGTAGACAAAGAAAAGGGAATGTAATTACACTCTACAAAAGGCAAAGATTTGACCAGAATTATTGGGTACCTATAGGTGCTCTGTCATCTGGTCCGGCGAGCATAATCTGGCAAGGGCAATTTGAAGAGTTACAGAAGAAATCGGGGAGAGAAGTAAGAAATGAATCGAGTGGTATGGACTGGACAGCAGAGAGTCAAGGCATTGTGTTGCATGCATGTACAAGAAGAGCAGCTAGAAAAAGTTAGCAAGGACTTACATTGCAGTCATAAGCAAATCTTCTGGCAAGCATTATGGCAGCATTCCTTTCTCTCTCTGATTCAAATGCTAATACGAAGGAAACTCCTTGCTTTGCTTGCCAAAACAATGCCTGAGCTGCAGCATTGCCGCCACCTCTAACCCCACACAGCTAAAGAGACAGGAAAGGACATAATAAGTGGCACCCAAGACACGGGTTTTAAAAAGAGAGAAGAAAAGACTAGCATGGCGTGGGGCAGTAATGTATGACCGAACAAGCTTGTTCCTAAGGCATAAACTAACATTCCTAACTACAGAAGTTAGGTTAAATTTTCTCGTCTAAGCCACCAGATATTTACTTTTACGGAAATACCACCAACAAGATGATATGATTAGAATAAGAATTTGGAAATTTGTCAATCATAACACTCATAAAAATCAATAAATACGTCTGTTGAGTGCAACCACAGTGAATCTCGAAGGGTGTACCTTCCCAAAGCCATATAAGTGCATAATACAGTAAAATGTGGAAAGACAACAGTCCCTCACAGTAAGTGTCAGACTTTCAAGCTGATAATTACTCCTTGGACCACACAAGAGTAAGTACTGCAAACAAAGAATAACTAGCCACGCTGTTTGATACCTGCATTGAACTTGAATAATATTCTTTAGCTACAGTAGTCTTTTCTTTAGAAAGTTTCATTCTCATTCTCCCAATGTGAAGAACGTGAATAGATTCTAACGGATGTTCCACACCATTAGTCTGAGCAACCACCACCTGCAAAGCACAGCCACAAGGACCAACAGAGAGGTCAATGAATGACAATACATGGGCAATGATAGGCTTTTCTATACATGTAACCTCCCTAAATATATCTAGTTGAAGCTTCCAGACCAAAAATCAATTTGTTTCCTTTTCACGTGACAAATTAGCCTTCAGATATGAAGACGGAACTAAACACAAACATCTGAATGCGGCAAGAAAAGAGAAAAAAGATCCGTGCTTTGTCGTGTATACACAATAAGAGTGATAAGGATCGGAGATTTCCGATCAGTTAGAATTTTCACGCAATTAAATGTGAAAACTTCACATGGAAAAATAAAAAATCATAAAAACTACCTATCCTGCACAAAATACAGGGTGCAGGGTGTGGGGTGTGTACACAGGAAGTAGTACAACTGCAAACCGTAGAACCAGACCTGTACTCACAGGCATACCCTACAAACTCTAATACCCACATAGGAACCTATGCGATCATGCCGGTTTTGCAGGTTCAATAGGTTCTCATGCACATCTCTAGTACTTAGGCAGTGGCTTTCTAGGGTGGATCACCCCCTATGTATCACTTCACAAGCCCCCTTCCATTAAATGTAGGATTTGAGATGTTACAAGCTTTTCACTTATATCATTAACATCCCTTTACCAATGCTCAATGAAACCCAGAACAAGACTAGGTGCCCATGCAGGCTGAAGAGGCAGCTCTCACATGTAGCCTTTTGTCAGTGGTGGGTTCAAGAAATGATTCATGTAATGTAGTATTTTAAGCCTGCATGACACTTAACTATGTTTGGATAGGTTTTTGGAGTAGGGTAGGAAATAAAGGTGAAGAAAAATGGAAGCATTGAAAAGAAAAGTGAGGGATGATTTCTTTAAGTGTTGTATGGGAAGGGTAGAAAGTGAGGGTGAAGAAGATGTGACAAATTTGATCATGTGTTACTTGGAAATAAAGGAGAAGTATGAAAGTCTTAAGAGTAAAAATATATTTTTGCCCTTCTTACTAAATGTTCAAATGAAAGAGAAGACTCAGAACTCCGCCTATGTAAGCTTACATAGCCTGTCCCAAGCCAGAGTAAAGGAGAAGTGTTGGCGTCAGGAGTAGCGAGCCGACCGGAAAAAAAAAAAACTATAGATTTTTCGTTAGAACGTACCCTTCTTAGCGACGCGTTGCATCAACACTCGGGTGTAGCGAAAATGGGCAAGGTCCTTGCACCAAGATAGGGTGCAAGGGATAAGGAAGCCAGCCTTGGGCCATCATTCCCAGAGTGATGCGCCACATCGGTGCCCAAATACGGTGAAAAGTGATCTAGGTCCTTACACTTTTATGGGCGAGTGTGGGGGGCAAGAAATGCCCAAGAAGTAAGGATTCGACTAGGAGTCGGAACATAGGAACCTTAATGGGTAAGTTAAGGAGTTAGCAGATACTTTTTACTAGAAGGAAAGTCAATCTTACTTGCATGCAAGAGACTAAATGGATTGCAGAAAAGGCTAATGAAGTGAAAGACACTAGATTCAAGCTATAGTACACAAGCACAAAAAAGAGTCAAAATGGAGTTGGGATTTTGATCGATAAAAGTTTTAAAGACAGAGTTGTTGATATTAAAAGATCAAGCGATAGGATTATCTTGGTTAAGCTAGTAGTGGGAGATTTGATTTTAAACATCCTTAGTGGGTATGCACCCCAAGTTGGACTACCAGTAGCCGATACGAACAGATTTTGGAAGATCTAAAGGAGATTTTAAGGGGGATACCATGTGAGGAGAAGGTATTCATAAGAGGAGATCTTAATAATATGTTGGCTAGTAGTGGAGGTTTTGGCTACATGACTAAAATGAGGGTGGCGTAGACATCTTGAACGTTGCATTAGCTTATGATTTGATGTTGGCAAATACTTTTTTTAGGAAAAGAGAGTCACATCTAATCACTTTTCGCAGCGATCAAATTGTAGTCATATTAATTTCTTTCTTCCTAGAAAAGAGGATGAAACCTCCTATATAAATTGCAAAGTCTACCCTGGAGAATGTGTAGTTTCGCAACACAAATTGGTGATCTTAGATGTTTGGTATAAGGCACAGAAAATGCAGTGAATGGCTCAAAATCCCAGAATAAGATGGTTGAAGTTAAAGGAGGAAAAACAGACCGATTTCAAGGAAAGGATACTTCAAGAAAGACCGTAGTAATTAGAGGGAGAAGTAAATAGAAAGTGGAGCGAGATGTCCAACTGCACATAAAGAGTGGCGAGAGGGATATTAAGTGAAAGTAAAGGGAACGGACATCAAACAAAGAAACTTGGTGGTAGAATGAAAAGGTGCAAGAGACAATTAAATAGAAGAAAGAGTACTTCAGACTTCTGCATAAATGTCCTAATGAAGAGAATTTGTAAAAGTTTAGATTGGCGCAAAGAAATGCCAAGAAAGCTGTGCGAGAGGCTAGAGGCAAAGCTTTCTCAAATATGTACAAAAAACTTGGAAGCAAAGAAGGAGAAAAAGGTATCTATAGGCTTGCAAAGATAAGCGACGAGAAAAGTCAAGACTTGACCTAAGTTAGATGTATCAAGGATGAAAATCAAAAACTGTTAGTAAGAGATGCAGAAGTGAAGGAAAGGTGGATGATTTATTTTAACAAGCTTTTTAATAGGGAGAGAGATAGAAGTGAGGTGAATTTGGTGGACGCCTCTGATGATTTAAACAGAAGGTTTGTGCATAGAATTAGAAAGCAGGAAATTAAGGAGGCATTAAAAAAGATGAGGACTAGTAAAACCTTTGGACCAAATGGTGTCCCTATTGAAATGTGGCGATGCCTTAGGGAATGTGGCAATAAGTTAGTTGACTAAACTGTTTAACAAGATTCTCCAAACTAATAAGATGCCTAATGAATGGAGGAAAATACGATTGTGCCTATCTACAAGAACGAAGGGATATCCAGAACTGTTGCAACTAGAGGCATTAAGCTTACGAGCCATACAATGAAATTGTGAGAGAGAGTTATTGAACATCGTTTGAAAATGGAAACCAAAGTCTCTGTGAATCAATTTGGATTTATGCCAAGAAGATCTACCATGGAGGCTATCTTCGTAATACGACAATTGATGGAGAGATAAGAAAAAAAGACTTACATATGGTGTTCATTGATCTCAAGAAGGCGTATGATAGGGTTTCCAAGAAAATTTTGTGTGGGTTATTGAAAAGAAAAAAATACCCTTAAAGTATGTAGAGGCAATCAAGGATATGTATGATGGTGTTACTACATGTGTGAAAGCCTGTAATAGCATATGAAGTTATTTTCCAATCACAGTAGGTTTACACCCAAGTTTGGCTTTGAGTAATTATTTTTTTGCACTGGTTATGGATGAGCTAACAAAGATGTCCAAGATGAGGTGCCGCCGTGTATGCTCTTCGCAGATGATATTGTGCTTATTGATGAGACCAGGGCTGGGCTGATGCTAAATTAGAATTATGGAGAAACACATTAAAAGTCTAAAGTATTTACATTAAGTCAGAGTAAGACGGAATGCATAAAGTGTGAGTTCGCCACGATAAGAGGAGAGATCATTCATGGTATACTTGGACAGAAGGTACCTAAGAAAGATGCTTTTAGATATTTGGGATCAATTTTGCAAAAAAGGGAGAAACTGATGAGGATGTCAGCCATAAAATTAGAGCGGGTTGGATGAAATGGCACAGTGCATCAGGATTTTGTGTGATCGCAAAATCCCTCTTAAGCTAAGAGGAAAATTTTATAGAACAGCAAATGAGACCCGCAATGCTATATGGAGCTGAATGTTGGCCAGTATAGAAGCAACATAAGCATAAAATGGGGATGGCGAAAATGAGGATGTTAAGGTGGATATGTGGTCATACAAGGATGGATAAGATAAGAAATGACGATATTCGACGAAAAGTTGGAATAGTACTGGTGATAGAGAAGATGAGAGAATAAGATTGAGATGATTAACATATTCTCCGTAGATCTCTAGATGTCCCAGTAAGAATAGAAGTTTGTTACCGCGAACATCACATGAAGAAAGGAAGAAGTTGGCCGAAACTTACTTGGGGAAGATAGTAAACAAGATTTAATAGAGTGAGAATAATTGGCGTACGGTTTGTGTTAGAACGGAGTGGAGGAAAGCTATCGCATTGTAGAAAGGGGGATTTCTTATTTTCCAGATTGCCCTGTTTAGTCCTTTTCCTTTTTGTTTTTTTTTGGTGTCCCTGTCTTTACATTTATTTTAGTATATTTTATGCTTTTATCTTCGGTTCATCGACCGCCAAACCCAACTAGTTTGGGATAAAGGTGATGTTGATGTTGATGTTGATGTTGAAAGAAAAGGCTGAGCAGTTTAGGAATTTTTAGAAAAGGCAAGGTGAATTGGAAAGTGAGTTTTAGTACACCAATTTCTAATTTTTTCTTCATGTTTGTGGAGAGAACACTCAAGGTGGGCCTAGAAGATTTTAAACGCCTTGAATTTCTAGACCTAGTATTTTCCATAGATATTCCGAACAGATGAGTTTTCAATCCACGGCCCAAATCTTCCTTAGCTATACTTCGCCCCACTTTTCAATGCATCCGAACTCAGTGTTAGTTCCCACACTTCCCAAGCGCTCTAATACCATTCCAATAATGGCCTAACCCAATCTAAAAAGGCTAATCCCCTTTAAAAATAAAAATAAAAACCTCAAGTGGTGATCTTATGGAGGTAAACTTTATTATGCGTCGCTTGACAAGCCCTCTCCCATTAGATGTGGGACCTAGGATGTAACAAGAATGTTTCTCCGAGATTGAACGTTTTCGCACGTTTCCTGTTGCATCATTTTGCAAACTTTGAGGAGGAAAATTTTTTACACTTCGTTCAAAGCGGTATATAGGAAGAGCACGGCACTTGATTGTGTGTCATGTTCCGCACAAGTGCTTCAACATAACTTCCCAAACCAGCGGCTGCATGAAAAATCAAACAATGTTCAATGAACACAGGCAGCATTAAGCATTAAAGAAGCTGAAACAAAACAGTGACCTACATGGAAGGAAAGAAATAGAGAAACCTAATCAGACCTGGGTCAATTGGACCAGTGGTTGTCAAGGCAATGCATTGGTCATCACAAACAATATCAACTTGCAGTAGTCGCCCCACATCAAAGGCTCTGGAGCATAGATAGGTTTGGTAGCTCCTGAAACAGTACCAAATAGTGACACCAAATTCAAACAATAGTACCCAAGAGTAATGG